>JAILXH010170415.1:0-13285 GCA_023558415.1 Piaractus mesopotamicus
ACCAAGTACCTGCAGACTTCCTATTTGCTGTCTTAAACCAACTCCTTAGTCCGATAGTATCAACTGCTTTTCACTGCATGCATAGCTTTATTACAAAGGAAAGGTTTGGTTGAAAAGCTTTGAACTCCTGGATATGGAGCATGGACTCCCATCCATTAACTGACCTGGACCAACCCTGCTTAGCTTTAGAGATCAGTCAAGCCTAAGCCTTCCCAGCCCCATAGAGCCACTAGTCGTGGCTGACTTCCAGGATTGGCCATTTAAATTATCTCAGCACTTTATTTGGAATTAATAAAGGCTGACTTTTTCAAAACTCTTCATTTTCACACAAAGTTATTTCTATTTTAAAGTAAAGGTTAGGTTCAAAACCAGATTTCAACTTCTAATGTTAGTTAGTTTTCAATACAAGCCCTGACCAAGCCCCACATTGCTTACTTTCTGACATGAGACCAGACCAAGGGTCTCATAGATTTGTATAAACTGGCTGATGCTGGTAGCCAAGAGAGGCCTTCTAAAGTAATTCAGTAGAATATTTAAGCGAGTACATTCAGACTTCCTATTTGCTCTCATAAGCCTGCAGCTTAGTCCCATAGTATGAACTTCTTTTCACTGTATCCATAGCTTTTTATTACAAAGAAATGATTTGGTTAAATATGTACTCGCTTAAATATGAAACCAGACCAAGGGTCTCATAGATTTGTATACACTGGCTGAAGCTGAAACATATTCAGTAGAATATTTAACCAAGCACATGAACACTTCCTATTTGCTGTCTTAAGCCTACAGCTTAGTCCCACTGCTTAGTCCCACGGTATGAACTTCTTTTCACCGTATCCTTAGCTTTATTCCAAAGTAAAGGTTTGTTTGAAAAGCTTTGAACTCCTGGGATTGCAGCTTGTTCTCCCATCCAGTAACTGACCTGGACCATCCTTGCTTAGCTTTTTAGGTCACTAAATCTTAAGGGTTCCCAGGCCCATAGACCCACTGGTTGTGGCTGGTTTCCAGTATTGGCCATTTACAAGTAAGAATAAACCCTGCAATAAAGTTAAATGTTTATAAATATTTTATAATTTCTTATTAAATTGATGTAGTTGTCAATACACTTACATACTATTTATGGTGAGTAAGGTGCATGTCTCTGTTTCTGAAAACTTTCGTCAAACTTACATGGATGCAGAAGTTGTGCATGACATTATATATATATATATATATAGATATATATACATCTTTATTGGTAGACACTGATCAATTCTTTAATTTCTCCGTAATTGCTAAATATTTCCATATCGATGATGATATTGATTGAGTTTTATTGCAGGTGGTCAAAGTTGTAGTAAGTTTAAGTAGATTTTCTATAGTCATACAATAAATTTGAAAATTTTCTTTAAATATTCATACCTCTGCCAAGAGTGAGTAAGCCCAACTGCACTTCCTCACCATGAAGATCTTTAATATACAACCTTAACCCTAATCCAGCTATTATATAACATTTCTGTAAATGTTATGTATAGACAACGAACAATTTTGTAAATTCTCTATGTAAACATAGAACAGTTCTGTAATTTTCATATAAAGACATAGACCATTTCTGTAAATTTTTTGTATAGACATATAAATATTCTGTCATTTATTTGTATTTATTGAAACATTTCCTATCTAGGCTAAAAGTGAGTCAGCCCCATTGCAATTCCTCACCATGAATATCTTCGGTATATAACCCTAACCCTAATCCAGCTATTATATAACATTTCTGTACATTTTCTGTATAGTCATAGAACAATTCTGTAAGTTTTCTGTATAGACATAGAACAGTTCTATAACTTTCCTATAAAGAAACAGAACATTTCTGTAAACTTTCTACGGAGACATAGAACAGTTCTATAATTTATCAAGAATTTCAAGAAATTTTGTACCTTGGTTAACAGTGAGTAAGCCCCACTGCACTTCCTCACCATGAAGATGGTCAGTATATAACCCTAACCTAATTCAGCCATTATTTAATATTGCTGTCAATTTTCTGTATAGGCATAATAATTCTGTAAATTTTCTATATAGACATAGAACAGTTCTGTAACTTTCCTGTAAAGAAATAGAGCATTTCTGTACATTTTCTGTATAGACATAGAACAGTTCTAAGGTCCAAGTGTCAAGGTCCCATAGGGAATGGGCCCCTCTCCCTTCCTCTCTTAGTTCCAGATGGATGAGACTATTTTAAGAAGGATCATATGTTCTGTTTCCTTTTTCGACAACAACCACCCTATATAAGCAGTTGGTTATATTGTTCTAGAGGGGACACTTCAGAATTGGCATGGATCCCCTCTCAGGTACTTTACAGTGCTTGATATGATGCTGTTTTACTTTGTAATAAACATCTTATACAAGCAAGACGGTGTCAACAGAGACTTCTTCATCATCTTCACATCATCGCTATTTAATAAACAACAAAGGTTTACAGAATTATTCTATGTCTTTACAGGAAAGTTACAGAACTGTCTATATAGAAAATGTAAGGAATTGTTCTATGACTATACAGAAAATGTACAGAAATATTATATAATAGCCGGATTAGGGTTGGGGTTATTTAGTGAAAGCCTTTATGGTGAGGAAGTACAGTGACGCTTACTCACTGTGAGCCTAAATATGGAAATATTTAATAATTACAGATAAATTACAGAATTCTTATATCTCTGTACAGAAACGTTTGAAAATGACTTACATATTATTTCTTACCCAGATCATCATGGTGACTAAGGGCAATTAGGTTCACACATTTTTAGTTAAGATATGAAAATATTTAGTAGTTACAGAAAAGAAAAATTGTTGTTGTATGTCTATATAGAAAATTTACAGAATTGTTCTTTATCTACACAAAATGTTTACAAAGTCATATAGTGCTTCAAGAAAGCTTACAAAAGTGTTCTGTTTTCATACTAAAATTATGTAAATGTCTTTAAAATATCTGTGTATCTAAGAATTACGGAATATTTCTAACATTATAGAAAGATCATATAAATTTGACTAAAAATCATGTAAATATGACTCAAAATTCTGTAATTAATCTCAAAAGTCTGTAATTTTAACTCAAATTTACATAATTTTTCTATAAATTTCAAAACTTAAGCAAGAAAAGTAAGGGGGTTATTTTAGTCTAATACGCGCGCGGAAAAAATGCCATAGAAAAATTACGTAATAAACAAAAAACAGATTAAATAAATAAACAAACAAAAACAACTTAAAACATCATCAGTATCCAGCTTCACAGTGTTTTAAACAGGCACAATGGACATTTTCAACAGTGACAATCAGAAATGTGCAGTTAGAACAAACTGCTTTAACAACAGTATGAACATGAACAGTATGAAACAAAGACTGAAAACAGACAACAGAAAAAAAGTATGGTCTAAGAATGAACTTCCATACTTAAACATGGTCAAAATCGCCCTTTAAGACAGGCTGTTTTTGATTACTGAATATAGATTACTTAACTAAAAAAATAAAATTACAATTACAATGTATTGAACAAATGAAAAGCTTCATTTCAGGGTTAATATTTAACACATTAGCCACATCTGCTTGAGTAAACAAATTTAGCAATTGATCCAAACCAGTGGCTCCCACCCCAATCCCCCCATCCCCCAACTGGTCCACATTTTTGCACCAAAGTCGCAACACTTAGCGGTGAAGGAAAAATGTGAAATGCCTGGGGGGGCCCCGATGACCACATTGGAAACCACTAATCTAAACTATATAAATGTCGTTAGACACATTCATATAAATCTGACAGTAACAATACAACACTCATTTTTGGATGGTGGTGGAACTGCAGGATCTCCTAAGTTTGGGGAAGGCAAACTAGAGAATGACACCTGTCCATATTCATTGAAACGATCAGCAAAGTTAGGGCCCAAGAGTGACTTTAGGTCTTCCAAAAATTTCTTAATTTGTCATTAACTGTGGTGATGAATGATAAAAATATATGTGTGAAGAAAGAAAGCAGGTTAATGTAGTAGTTGTTGCTTTTCATTATTGAGCAAAGCTGTTCTGCTACTTGACAATTAATTCAGCCGGACAGCTCTGGTACTATTTTTATTCTTTGCAGGGAATCCTTTCAATCCTTTGCATTTTTTCATGGAAAATATCGTACAGACAGTAGAGGACACTGCTGCCAGTAATTGGATGACTATTCGGGTCTGGGGTACTTTTCTTGTTTTTAACCATGGTAAATGAATCCTTCAGATGCCAGCTGCATCTGCTTCCAAGAAAGCAAAATGTCCGCAAAATCTGAAAGACTTTCTGCTCTCAGGTTAAACGTAAGTGAGAAGACCTGAGCACATGGGCACATAACTACAGCCCATCCACCTGTGGAAAAAAGAGTATATTCAGCAAATAGGTACAGCAAATCATTAATGGACTTAACTCTTAACCTAGTCCTTGAACTCCACACCTTCCCAACGATTCACAATGATTAATTAGCTGATAGAAATCTTTAAAACAAAATGTAGGATTACTGGCCATGTCTAATTAAAAGGCTCCCCAGACCTTGATCTTGTCGTATTTACCTCTGGTTTTCATCTCTTCCCTTCGTCACCTGATGGAATATAAATGATTTCACAAACTTCAACAGTGTATGTGACTGAACATAGGAAAGAAGCAAAATACAAATGTGACACTAAAAACAAAAGAGAAACTTAATGGCAAAAAGGGGCAATAAAAACATCACAATAATTACCAAGAACAGCACTTTTTTGAAACAAATCCTCAGGCAATTTCGTTCCAAGCACACAGTGTCTGACAGAACTGACGGAAGATGGAAAAGTGTCCTGTGGTCCAACAAATAAACATTTGAAATTCTTTTTGGAAATCATGGACACTGTGTCCTGTCACCCACTGATAACATTTGCCGCATTGAAAAATATGACAAAGGAGACCCCGAACTATCAAGCAGCTGAATTTCTATATCAAGCAAGAATGGGAAAACATTTCACTTTCAAAACTACAGCAGTTGGTCTCCTCAGTTCCCAAATGCTTAGTTTTGTTAAAAGAAGAGGTGATGAAACACAGTGGTAAAAATGCCCCTGTCCCAACTTTTTTGGGTTTCAATATTTGTTATGTTGTCTTTGTAGTATTTTCCTTTAAAAATATGGTTCACATGATTTGCACATCATTGCATCCTATTTTTATTTACATTCTGTACAGCGTCCCAGCTTTTTTGGAAACAGGGTTGTAAATCATAGTGCTTTTACTCTTACTTGAGTTAATTTTTAATGAAACACTTTTACTTCGCTACTTTCATTTTTGAGTATATCAGCTCATAAACTGATAAGAACAAAGCATGGTGAAATTTAAAAGATACTACAGAGATGTCCAGTTTAGTAGAGAAGGATAGAGGAGAACTTAACCAGCACACACGAGGAACAGAGTTCATTCAAACGGTCATCTGTATTCATTTAACATGAACTAAAGAAAATGGCTTTATTACCAGCAGCTAAACACGAACCTGAGATCCGCTTTCACAACTCGACTCCAGCTTGAGGCAGCATTAGCCGAGCTAGCTGATCCGAGCTGAACGGGTACCGTGTTTACGGGTTTCTTCTTTTATAATGCTTCTGTTTATTAAACTTGAAATCTGTTGCGTATATTTTATTACGAGTGCCTGTCAGCTGCTTTAGTTAACAGGTGTCACAGCCGTTCACAACCCACAGTTTACCCATTTAAAATACAACCTAGTTTAGATAAACGGTCTTGAACGGCTGTGATACAAGAAATCTAGACTTAATACAGGCTCTTCATGAACTCTGGACAGTGATTAAGTCGTGCTGTTGTTGTTTAAGCTGACTGGCCTGATCTGATCAGACTGCGGGTGGAGTATGAAGTCCTTCCCCTCTCTCTCTTCCTCTCTCTCTCTCTCTCTCTTTCTCTCTCTTTTTCTCTATCTTTCTCTTTTTCTCTCTCTTCCTCCTTCTCTCTCGCTCTAGCCTCTCTGCTGTTTAGCTGTTTAACCTTATCTGTCAAATGCAGTAATAATATCTGATTCTGTATGAAGTGATCAGCATGATTTTCAGTGAAATATATTACAGTAAAAATCAAAGCTGGGTAAGTTGCTGATGTTGCTGCTGATTTTAGTGGTAGAAATGTTCTGAACAGATATCAGTGAAAATATACAGTTTGAAGGCTGTGAATGTGTTTACTATCTGTAGAGGTTCACACCTATTAATGTAGGCTAGAGTCCAGGAAGCTGACGGGCAGCAGGACTCTCATTAAAATGACATTAATTAAGCAATCTACTCATAATTTTCACCCAGTTTTTTTCTCTTAAACAACCTTCATTAAACAGTAACAGCCTCTGCTCAGTCTTTCAGGGATTCTAAAATACTGTACTGGAAACAGATAAAATAGGAAGTCTTATATAATCATCTAACCATGAAACACATGCAGTTTAATGTAAACCTTGTTCCTTACACACTTCACAGAAAGGTGTGTAAATGTGGACTAGCAGAGCGAACTCTGATCAGTCTCAGAATTTTTTTTCCTACATAAAGGGTTTTTGTGTACAGATTATTTCCAGTGATGTAGCTGAGTCGGCTCAGAAATATCTTCAGATTGTGAAAGTGGAAAAATGAAAATGTAGCTAAGTAACTCAAGTAGTTTGTCAATAAACTACTTATTTACTCTTAATTGAGTGCTTTTATTTACTAATACTTGTACTTGAGTAAATGATCACTACAGTAACAGTAGTTGCACTTAAGCAGGGATTTTCAGTAGTTTTTACACCCCTGTCTACTACATTAAACAGGACACTATAACAGACAAGACTGCATGGTCAGATTAACCCTTACTTAAATAATTTAGGGCCTGAGATTACGAAAAATTCTACATCACCAAAATAGGATGACTGCCCTGTGGACGATGACCATGAACATATGTTTGATCATTTTTTAGGAATAAGGGCTCAGTTTTACCAGAATGAACCGATCATGATAAAAGACTACTATCACTACATTTAAGGGTCACATCTCCTTGACCTTTGGGCCTAAAGCCATTAAATTCAGATATGAGAAGCATACCGATTGGACGACAAAATGTTGGGCGTTTTGTAGCTCAAATCCCGAGCTACTTACTGAGGATTATTTTTCAAGAACTACAGGGACTTAAATAAGAACTGGCTGAGCTATTCTTAGATTATAGAAGTGTGTTATATAACTTTGGGCCTGTCAGTGGGCCCTGACTATTTAACGGATTAAGAGCGCCAATCGTGTGAGAGATCAGGGGCAGAGAGGTGGGGGGGGCTGTATTCACATATTAATAGACCCTTCTTATATTTCTGCATTTTTTCTGCTGGAAGTTCTCGTTGCAGGGTAACACTGCTTCCGCTAAACCAACGACAATAACAACGAGGATGAGTAGAGCCTGCACAGCTCACTGAAGTGTTTGAGCTTGAAGCAAAAACAGCCTCATCTCAGTTTCAGTGGTTTGTCCGCTGATGATGAGCATAGAAGAAACGGGTTTAACAAAGGAATAAACTTAAAAGAACCTCTGTGTCAGCATTTTGCTGCTGCTGACTAATGTTAATGTGCAGTTTATGCTTTAAAGTTTTAAACAGTTTTCATTTTCTCCCTCAATAACTATCAGTATCTGAGAGAGCGAGTACTCACAGGGAGTAGAGGATCGTTCACTGGAGTCGGTGTCTGTGTAAAACGTCTACAGTGTCATTACGGACCATGACGACCCAGCGCGCCCCCTGCTGGTGTGTGTGCATGTTTAGCTTTTTGTCAATTAGTTTATTGTTAGCGAGCTGTTTCAACATCTCCAGCTAACATGGCTAATCCAGCGTTTTGGTTATAGTTATTTTCACCTCCATCGATTTATCGCTCTGTAGACGTTAGCTGACTCTAATAGTTGTGAAGGACTTTTGTCCATGAATCATTTACATCCTTTATTTAGTTTGGACTCCCATATTGTTGTGTGTTTGGTTCTCCAACAGTCCTGGACACATCCTCCAGTTTCAGTGTTTGTAACTATGACAAAGATAAAGTGACTCACCTCTCTGAGGTGAGCTGAAGTGTTTCGAACGCCTGTGTTCGTGAGGTTAGTAACTGTCCTGAAGGCAATAGCAGAACTTGTTTTACCCAGCGTTTACACACATCTGTTTCTTGTGAAAAGGGCCTATGGAAGTTGCTGCATGGCCCAGCTGGCCTGGATGGTCCAAAAGATAAATCAGACTACCAACAAGAACATCTCCCACTACTCCTGATGGGCAGTCTAAACTTGGAGGATCCCAGTAAAAAAAATTGGGGTGGGGCCAGTCACCACAGGCCCCCCTCCACCATGGGCCCCAGTGTGACCGCACCCTCTGCCCCCCAATAGGAAAGTCACTGATCTCATTCACCTTCAGATCGCCATCTTTTTTTTATCATAAAATAACTGAGACTGAGGAGTGAGACATTTCAGCAAGTGTTGATATTACAAATATGTGACAATGTTACAAATAATATTAATGCATTCTTGAGGTTTGCCTGTATATTTGGTTATGGGTGAAGTTCCACCATAGATCAAACACTCTAATACATGATGATAACAAAGCCATTAATGCTAACTGCTTCTTTTAGCATGTGCTAATCTACACTTTGGTCACTGTAGTAAAGATAAGCTTTATTAAAGCTCTAGTGTTTCCTTTGTCACTGTAAACTGTTAAAGCATTAAAAATAAAGCTTTTGGTACATTAACCATCAGAGTTAATCTCTAGTGTGAAGCTAAATCCTGCATTAGCATTATGCTCTGGAGACTCTTCGGAAGACTTAAGTGCTCTGTTGAAAAGCTCTGGGCTGTGACTCACGCTGAGGACACAGTATAAAAGTGAGTGAAATGAGTTCATGCTGTTCGGCAACATGACTAACAGGTAAGAGAGAGAACACAATTTTACCATGTTATTTATATAATCCTATTTTTAACTGCAATCTGAAAAATTATCTTCATTTACATTGCTAGAAAAAAAAACAGCTAAACCAGCACCAGAGCAGCACAGCTGATCACCAGCAAAACCAGATTTTATTGCTGTCAGAACTTCGTACAAACCTTGTATCTCCAAAATGGGAACTTTACAGGAGGAGGAAAAAACTTACTAAACTTGTAATGGAAGTTGATGCAGTAAGATTTTTTTGAACCATGTTGGTTAGTCTGTTACATTTACAGCATTTATTAGATTCTCTTACCCAGAGAGACTTACAAAAGTGCTTTGTTGTCCACTCAGAGAACGAATCCTAGCTAGTATTAATAGGTTAGAGTACAAACTGCTACTCAGCTTAGAAATAAAAACCAGTGTTGATACCTAGAAAGATACAGAGTTAAACACAGTATAAGTGCAATGCAATCCATTTCAGTAAGTATTAAGATTAGTGCTCACTTAAATGCTGTAAAAGAGATGGTCCTCAGGCTGCACTTGAAAGACAGTGGTACTTCGTTTCACCACCTGGACACCAGGACAGAGAAAAGTCCTGATACCCATCTTCAAGCATCCTGAAGGATGGCGGGTCAAGCTGAGCTGGACTTGAAACTCAAGGGGCTCGAGGAACAGATCGAATTTTGACCATTAGGTGGGGAGGAGTTGGTCCAGTTTTTTGCTTTGTAGGCATCAGGGTTTAAATGTAATGCAGCTAAACTAATGAGTGATTAGTGATGAGTGGAAGTTAATTGCAGTTTTCAAACTATGCAAAAAGTGGAAAAATATAAGTTATAAATATAAGTGGAAATATAAAGTTTCTGTGTGACAGTGATGATATGATGTGTTTTGCTGGTAGGCAGGTCAACCATTACGTCTATGCTGGGTGACCAGCTGGACTGATCAGCGTAAACCAGCTGTTTTTTTCAGCAGAATAAACCTGTTTACTAAAATCATCACAGGATTTAAATAACACTCTAATTCTGACCTCAGAAAAGGTTTTAGTGAGAAGGTTCAGTTGATCAGTTTGAGCAGATTCACTGCAGTGTATTTTCTCTGTAATTGTTTGGCGTCTGTGTGTGTTCGGTTCTCTCTTTCTGTAGCGGAGCTGAGTGGAGCTGGCGGTCAGTGGTCGGGTTGTTGGTGTTGGCGTGTGTGCTGGAGGTCAGTGTGTGTCAGCACTGGTCGTACGGTTGGCTGCCCGGAGGAAAGAGGAGTGTTGGAGAACTAGAGGCAACTTTCAGAGTGTGTAAATCTCTCTCCTGTAATTACTCATATAAAAGAATGCCATCACTAGTAAGTTCTCTCAAAATGTATGGAATTATGTAACTTATTATTTCCCAGAAAATGTATTCTTATTCAAGGTGTAAAATACAGGGGTCCTGGGCGGTCAGGGACCCCCTGAATGCCACAAAATTAAATTTTTGGGCGGTTACTGAAACACTTAAAGAACATGCTATAGTATAGTATAGTATAGTATTGTATTGAATTGTATTGTATGTTATCTGTTAACTCTGCTGAGTTTGCGAGAAAGTGAACACCTACATAAGAATTTATAAATAAAGCGGTTTTATTTCAGTCTGTTTTACACTTGAATGGTAAAGTTCTGCCTTTATTGTTCTTAACTGACCAGTACAGCATCACTGTTCTGTCACACGGTGGCGCTGTGGCGAATTGGCCAGTTTTCTCTCTGGTTTTTGGTTGTTGTTTCCAGTGTAAATAGAAATGTTCCCACTCTGCGCTAGGGTTAGTTCCCCTCTAAAATGGAAACAAAGAGAGACTTAAGTGTTCAGCCCACAGTGGAACCCAGGGACCCCTGTTACAAGGGGGTATTTCACACACTGATCACTTTAGTTCTCTGTTACTCTGTAATAAATGCTCTGATTAGTCTCTGTGTGCAGTAACGATTTTCAGACTGAACTGCAGTGTGACTTTTTCAGATGATGGATGCTGGTGATGCTGTTGTGGCTTTGCCCCTCGACTCTCCGTTGGAGCAGATAACTCCATTGCAAACTGTGAGTGCTCACTCTCTCACAGACACACACACACTGCTTCACGTATTGCTGCTGTCCTTTTACAGGACATGAAAAAACATTTGTCACTTTTAATGGAAGTAAATGGAGGAATATTTTTTTCCCCAAGTAATTTTGGATCATTTCTGTTGGTCTGTTCATTATGAAATTTGAATCCAACATAAAGGTCAACTGTCTTTTTCAAATTATGTCAAAAATTGAAAAACAACAAAAGTGGATATGCGAGGTTTTGTCCCAACAACAATGCTAATTATGTGTAAAAATGTATAATATGTGTAATAGATAGGGATGATGAGATTGGCCACAGGCTGGGACAGGCGGCAGCAGTAATGCGGTCACTGTACCGGACTGTAGTGGTGAAGAGGGAGCTGAGCCTTAAGCCAAAGCTCTCTGTTTACCAGTTGCTCTACATCCCCACCCTCACCTATGGTCATGAGCTGTGGGTAATGATCTAAAGAATGAGATCACAGATACGAGCGGTGGACATAGGCTTTTTTCACATGGTGGTGGCTACATTCTACCGACAGCGTGGGGAGCTCAGACACCTGGGAGGAGCTCAGAGTAGAGCCACTACTCCTCCACACTGAAAGGAGCCAGTTGAGGTGGTCCGGGTGTCTGATCAGGATGATCCCTGATTACCAGGCTTGGCTGACTGGGATGAGACCCTGAGGTCAAATAATAATAATGGCCTACAGCATGAAAGTAAATTACTGATTTACTGCTGAACAAATTAAACTTTAAATACTCTTTCTGTGTGTGTGTGTCTGTGTGTTCGTGCAGATGAATGAGGAAGACTCGGAGGCTCTTAGGAGGAAAAGAATTTCCTTCAGAAGACGAGGAAGAGCAGAATAACCTCAGACTCACTCTCTCTCAGTGCTGAATCTGCATTAAACTCTTATTCCTCCATCAGTTCTGCTGTTTTTCATTTTTTCAAAATCTCTTTTCGATAACAGGGTCAGTAACACAGCGGTGAGTGCTGACAGTTTGAGTTTCCGATGCTACAGATTCTCACTTCACAGTATAAACTGAGATATTTAACAGTTTTTCACTCTTTCAGGTGAGAATAAAGTCACTGACTGACAGTACGTCACCACTAGGACTGATGTTTTTTTGATGTTTTGATTGATATTCTTAAAATGAACACTGTCATTTGCTAACACAGAAGCTATGAAACTAGTGTTATTAGCATACAAGTTAGTAGTTACAGAGCAAGATGGTTTTGCTCTTGTTTCTACATCCTCAAGAGAGAAGATGTACACTTTTCTAAAAGCGATTGAGTTAGAGTCTATTTTATGCTCATTTACAGGTAAATAGTTCAATCAGTCTTCATTCACTCCAAACAAACAGCCGAAACAGAATCAGTCGACAATCAAACATCCTTCTCAAACACAACGCCTTTGATTTAACCCATTTTTAATCATAAGGCTGTAATTTCCATGTAAAAAATACCATCATTTAAAAAATGAAAGTGCTGCAGTACAGCAGATGGGGACTTCAATGAGATTTGACATTTCTCTGTAAAGTAAGTGTCAGATTAAATCATCCAAGTGAAAGTTCATCCAAGTGTGCATAAACATTCGCAAATGAAAAATAAATAGATGAAGCAGCTCATGAGGTAAAACTGATATTTATGACTGTTACTGAAAAACATTTACTCAGTTAAAGCAGCTAAAACTAAAGAACCAACAGATGTAGCTCAGTAGTGTGTGTGTGTGTGTGTGTGTGTGTGTTAGTGTGTATGTGTTAATGCGTGTTTGTTTTTTCTATATGAGATGTCATTTGACAAATACTGAAAAACTCAATCAGTTAAACTAAATTTGTCTGAAGGTGAAACTGAGTGCGGTCCACTCAGCGGTCAGTTTACAGAGGAGAACTTCAGCGAAAACAAATAACTAAACCGTTAAACTGATCTTTTTAGTGAATCCTTCTAGTGGAAGGGGCGGGGCTACAACGCGACAATCCAATCAGAGCGCTGCGCGAAAGTGACGTTTCCGCTTTCATCTCTGCTGATTGGCCGGGGTTTCATCACTGCACGTGGAAGACGGAAGAGAGTTCAGTCTGAAACTGCGCGTTAAACAGAGCCATGAGAACCGACATGATCAAAAACAGGTCAGAACACACACACACACACTCACTCTAACACACTCTCACTAACACACTCACACACACTCTAACACACTCTCACTAACACACACACACACACACTCTCACTCTAACACACACACTCTCTAACACACACACCTTAAACGTGATGTGCTGTGAGTGTGTGTGTGTGTGTGTTAGAGTGAGAGTGTGTGTGTGTGCGCGCGCGCGCGCG
>JAILXH010170535.1:3886-14134 GCA_023558415.1 Piaractus mesopotamicus
TAGCCAAAAGCTGCTCTGCCCAACATGAAAATATACAGAGTTTGCTTTGTTCTTTCCGCTCGCTGTGTCTATTAGCTTGGAGCAAACAAGAACTTTAAAGCCGTTCGGAAAGCTTGGCTGTTTTCTTAAGCAGATGTCATGCAGCAAGCCCCTCACTACTAACGCGTGACAAAACAGCACATGACTCCAATTGGAAAATTAATTGAGCAGATCTGAGGGGTAACACAAAGCAGCAGAGCTACCTGAATAGGTATAATGGAGGTTGAACACAACAGACCCCTAAAACCTATTTTGGCCACTGATGTCTTTCTGCCTTTATTTGTTCTCGGGATTCAGAGCATTTCCACTTTAAGTGCCCAATGCTTGCGTGCGAGTCTCAGTAATGATGCCTGCTGGATTACCGCACAAAGCCTTTGCCTCCATGGCGGGAAGAGAGATTCGCTTGATAAGATATCAGCCGCCCCCTCACACTTACTGACATTCAGTCTCCTGCCTGCACAAAATGGTTTTATCTGTACCTATCACCAAACAGCCAAAGAAGCTTTTATGTTGGCGAGAGACCGCATACACCAAGACTAAGCCTCCCCACGTTCAGGCTTTCCTTTAATGGCTGATTTAGACACAGAAATGTACTTATTCCAGGACAATACTTCCCTGCAGACAGCATTAGAGAAGATACTAGGGACTTGTGCAATGACAGTGGCAAGGACAGCTACAGATAAAAAAGTGAGCTTTTTTTTTACCCAGTTTTCTCCCAGATTCAAGTCAGGTCCAGTTTCACCCTTAAGCTAGGTATCCCTGCTAGGACACAGTGCTACCAAGCTGAGAGAGTGAAGGTGCTTCCTCTGAGTCATACGAAAACAGCCACCAAAGGGGTTGCGTGGACTAGTTGATTACACCGTGGGCGAAGAAAACGTCAAAGCAGAAAGTCATTGGGCTTGTTTGGAATGAACTGTGCCTTGATGGTTGGTGAAAGTAGCCAGTCGCAGTTAGAGGAGGAGCTGAGAAGAGAGCCAGAAAGCCGGACAGCATCTACATGAGCCGGCAGCTCACGTTGACATATCAGATATAACATTTCTTTAAGAATACAAATTTTAATGTTAAAATAATGACCACAAAGACAACACATTTTAAAAAGACCATGTGCAATATTCATATGATCGTTATAACACACAGTTCTAGCATAGTTTTTACAATAAATGGCCTTAAAGCTGGAGTTAACGCATAACTGCTAATTCACCAACCTTTAATGCTTTGATGCGCAGACTGCTGGTCACAGCAACGCAGATTACAGTCTCGTCTAGCTCGTAGCTAACGAAATGGCAAAGAGAAAGATTTAAGACGAACATAAGTAAGTGTTTTTTTGTTTATATTTTTAGCCTATACTACAACCCCATTTCCAAAAAATGTTGGGAGGCTCTGCAGAATGTAAATAAAAATAAAATGCAATGATCTGCAAATCATGTGAACAATATTTTGTAAAGGAAAATACTACAAAGACAACATATCAAATGTTGAAACAGAAATTGTATTGTTTTTTTGAAAAATATATGAGTATTTTGAGTTTGATGGCCACAACACGTTTTAAAAAAGATGGGACGGGGGCATGTTTGCCACTGTGTTTCAGCACCTCCTCTTTTAACAGCACTCTACAAGCATTTGGGAACTGAGGAGACCAATTGCTGTAGTTTTGAAAGTGAAATGTTTTTCTGTTCTTGTTTGATACAGGATTTCAGCTGCTCAACAGTTCAGGGTCGCCTTTGTCATATTTTTCTTTTCATAATGTGCCAAATGTTTTCAGTGGTGACAGATCTGGACTGCAGGCAGGCCAGTTTAGCACCCCAGACTCTTTTACTATGGAGCCATGCTGTTTCCCTGAAAAAGACGTCGTCTGGATGGCAGCTGTGATGCCAAAACATGTATATATCATTCAGCATTAATGATGCCTTCACAGATACACATCAGCCATGCCATGTGCACTAAAGCACCGCTATACCATCATGAATACTGGCTTTTGAACTGTGCACTGATAACAAGCTGGGTGATCTTTAGCCCAGAGGACACAGCATCCATGATTTCCAAAAAGAATTTCAAATGTTGATTTGTCGGACCACAGAACACTTTTCCCCTTCACCTCAGTCCATTTTAAATGAGCTCGGGCCCAGAGAAGGCGGTGGCGTTTCTGGATCCTGATTATCTATGGCTTCTTTGCATTTTAGAGTTTTAACTTGCATTTGTGAATGCAGTGATGAACTGTGTTCACAGACAGTGGTTTTCAGAAGTGTTTCTGAGGCCATGCAGTGATTTCCACTACTGAATCATTTCTGTTTTCAATGCAGTGCTGCCTGAGTACCCAAAGATCATGGCTAGCAAATACTGGTTTTCAGCCTTGTCCCTTGCATACAGGGATTGTCTAAATCTTCTTGTGATATTCTGTACTGCAGATGATGATAATCTCCAAGTTCCTTTGCTATTTTACTTTGAGAAACATTCTTGAATTGTTGCACTATTTGCTCGTGTAGTCTTTCACAGAGTGGTGAACCCCTCCTAATCTTTACTTCTGACTCAGCCTGTCTGAGATGCTCTTATTTGTATCCAATCATGTTACTGCTACAGCCATGATGGTAAAATGGACATAAACGGGGCCAGCGCATGACCGTTTGCTTGAACTGTCCAAGGCTCAGTCAATCACCACTAGCCCAGTTAATGACTGCATTCTATGGTTCGAATTTGGAGTGGATTGCCTGAAGCTTGTAGCGAAATTGTAGCGAAAATTATTCCTATAGCTACAAAATTTGTAGGCGCTACAGCTATTAGCTACATTTCACAAAACTGTAGCGGCTACAGCTATTAGCTACAAAAATTTGTAGTTAGCTAAGTAGCTCACTACTTAGCTACTCGCCCTCCCCGGTGCTAAGGTACTAGTAAAGGCAAAAAAATGCAATATAAACTAAAACGCAGATTTACTTTGCTCAGCTATTTCTCACATATCTGGCAGAAAACTTTTCACCAAAAATAGAACAGTTTCTTGTAAAATGTCTCACAATGTTTGACTTTTTACAAGGCTGAAGTCAGATTCTCATTCGCCAGCTTCTTGTTTGAATTTTTCCATTTCACCCAAAATGGTGCCTGAGGGGGCCATTTAAGGTGGAACGGAAATATTCGAACAAGAAGCTGAATTCGGTTTTGACAGTTTCTCGTTGCAGATTAAACATATGAGCAAACCAGCTGGAGTGCTCATAAAGGTCCATTCGTCACCAAATTATCGATGTTCATCTTAAATCTTTCTTTTTGCCTACTAGCCTACTAGCTAGGCAGGATTGTTGTCTGTGTTGCTCGCTGTTTGACTGGCAGTCTGCGTGCCAATCTTCAGGATTAAAGAGTGAATTAGCAGTTATACATTAAGATCATTTAGTGTTAAAACTGTGTTAGAACAATCAGCAGAGCTTTATTTTACTGCGAAGGAGGATTATTTTATTTGACCTAAGAATCCAATTCTGCTGTGGAGCCGCATCAGGGCAGTAAAGGGGCCACATGTTGCCAACCCCTGCTCTAGCCAATGAGGATTAAGCTCTGTTTTCATCAAGCAGTCTCTCAGCTCGTGTGACAACTGCACTGCTTGCCTCTGATAACTACAGCTGCCTTGTTCCCGCGAGATTATAACAGCGTATGTCATCGTGATGTGTGGTAGCACTGATGTAAGTCAGGCAAAAAAACAATGAAATGGTAACCAACGGCCAGCTCGATTTCAGAAATGCCCACAGCCATGAGCAACCAGCGATTTGAGCATCAAAAAGATCACTGCTGGTGTAAACACAGGGTGAAGCCAAACAGGCCTATTCATGCTGACTCAGAGACAGCAACACTGAGTGGCAGGCAGCAGCACGACCATTGGCGACATGAAGCTAGCAATTTGAGCAATGTGAAGAAGTTCAGCCAGAGTCATTATAGGAACGTCTGTCCTCTTGATGGCCATCTTGGCAGCACCCTTCGGGCAGTTATTTACAGTCATACAAGACCAAGCTTCTGTCACTTTGAAAGGGAGAGCTCTATAAAAGTGAAATAATTAAATGTTTCAAAAACATATTTGAAATCACCGGCAAAATTTGACAAAGACAGCATAAATAATTTGTAGCTTTTGGCTCAAATAATGCACAAAAAAAACATCATTTTTCAGCTTGATGTAGGTCAGTGTTTCCCAACCCGTGGTCCGCGGTTCACGGGCCTGAACTCTGGGGAGGCAGTAGTTCGTATTGGGCTGGTAACATCATTTTAATGTCATGAAAACATATGTGGAAAAAGATAAACTTAATAATTAAGAACTGAGAAGTGAACGTTTTCAAATTAAAACCAATATACGTACAAATAAAAACATTGTACATCATCAGTGTTAAGACAACAGAGCCGCGGGCGCGAGATGCAGTTAGCGAAGTTTCTCAGGGTGCTTTCACACCTGCCTTGTTCGGTGTGAACATACTCTGTTTGGACATCTGTGAAACCTCCACCCGTATTCAGGTCTGTAACAGACAGCTGAACTGTGGTCTGGCAAAACCCGAAGGTCCAGGCATCCAAGCGAATCCTGGCTGCTGGCCTGAACACAGTCTGTGATGAAACATGGGAATTCATCAACAGAGCCTGGGTTCCTCTTCTAGCAGCACCTCGGCGCTGTACTGTCAGCATAATAAACTCTTTACAGACCCTCATTTGCACTCGTTTCTACACCACGACCTGCTGTAAAACAGAATAATAGTGAAGATATGCGTTTGATTTTGGCTCATGGATCGGAACGCATTTTTGGCCTAGCATCAGTGACGTGAGTGATTAAAGTCTAACTGATAAACCAATGACAAAGAAGCAGATATAAAGTAAGGTTTAGTGGAGTGGAGTGTGGTTCAAATGAATCACAAATACCATCAAAACTAAACAGACATCTCGAGACCAAAAGCAGTGGGGTATTTTCAGTGAAAATGTCATGTACTGCAGCTCCAAATCACAGTCCACGTCCACCTCATACATTTCTATTCTTTTTGTTTTTTGCCCTTTTTTAAACATCTCTGCAAATATATTTTTTTAACATAACTGCAAATTTTGGGACCTGTGATTGAGGCAAAATGGACAGTCTGATCTGATTCTCAGATTTTCAGTTTCAGCACTTAAGAAAAGAAGAAGAAACCGTATTTAAAAAGTTGATTTTAGCTTTCCTGTAGGCCACTATTCTTCATATTTATAAACAGGTGGGCCTTGGGGTGAAGGGGTTAAGAACTGATCTAGGTAATGTGCATGTGCATCTCCACAACAAGGGGGGCTTTTCTATCTTGCTGCTTAACCAGCAAGCTGATTGGCTCTTTTTTCTTGAAGGGCAGGACTTTTCTTGTAAATCAAGATGCCAATGATGAGTGTTACAAGCTTTCTTGTTCATATCTCAACCAGTGACCACTCTCCTCCTCAATAATGTCTGTGGTTCCGCTTTGCTCAACTTTATGAGAATAAGCAGTGATGCAGGGCAGTGATAACCAATCAGAAAAGATGTTCTCACGTCCTGTAGAAAATGCTGCCCTGACTTTGATTCATGCTAAAGGTTTGTATTTGTATTTGTAAAACGTAGGGAAAGCCGACCGCAGTACTGAGTGAGTGTGCCGTGCTGTATGGAGTGTGTGTTTATATGTAAGTGTCTCAATAATAAACAAGGTGTAGTAGAAGGTAGTGTCTTCTTATTTTGTAATGATGACCATGATAGTGAAATTTTGGTGAAGTGATAGCTTAGCATAGCTTTAGTTGAACTGAGCTTATGTTATAGATCGAGTTAACGAAAGTTATAGGTCTAGTTTTGTTTAATGGACATTGAAAGATATGATCTCCTGTTCTGAGACAGATGCAGGTCACATGACTGCTGAGCATTTCTGGTCAGCCGGACTATAAACTAAAAAAAAAAAAATGCTAAGAAGTGATTGCTAAGAAGAAGTTGATTATAGCTATGGTAACATAAATGACTCACAGCAGCAGGCTTTTACCATTTTTACCTTATTTTCCGTTGATTCGATGACTTTGATTCGATGTACAATATCGGATTACGGAGAGAATCCGTTCAACCGGGAGTGACTCCAGTCACCACAACAAAGATGAAGTTAGCAACTTCTTTGCCAGTTCCTTATTCAAATTCTCCATTCTACTTCAATCGTGCAGCTATTAGCTGTCAGCGGTACTGGCACCAGACTGTAACTGCTGCACCATTTAAGGTTGTGGGGGGAAGGGGGTTGCGAGGGGCACTGGAGCCCATCCCAGCACATATACAATCACACACACATTCACACCTAGGGGCAATTTAGCATGTCCAGTTGCCCTGACTGCATGTGTTTGGACTGAGGGAGGAACCATTTAAGGTGATTTCTAATAAGAAAATCTAATAAGACGGCAACTTCAGCCGTCAGTCTGGATATCAGTATCTTAGCTACCATGTTCTATAATGCAGACATTTCGTTATGATGTAAATATATCACAAATCAAAAGCGACTTACCTCTGAATCTTGCACGCTGTGAAAGTGAAGCTGTTTTGAAGTTGGTTGGAAGTTGGAAGACGCTGCCGCAAAAAAGGAGTATGAGTGCAATCAGGCTGCTGTTTTACAGATTTGTATCAAAACTAAAAAATGCAGTTGCGGCCGCCTTCCAGGAACAGCTTAAAGTTTTACACAGATTTTACCTATTAAGCATTTAGAGCTCATCAAAAAGGGCACTATTAATAGTGAGTCAAATTGCGGCCCCACCCCCCACTCCCTGTGCACACTAGTTAGCTAACTAGCTAAATATTTCAGCCGATGCAACTGAGCTGCCCAACACCAGGGTGGTATAGTGCTATTTCAACTATGTTATTTAGACTACTGATGTTTAAAATGGGGATTAAACACAGTCTATTATACACTTTATTAAATCAAGGTCCCAAACCACAGCTGCACAGCTCTGTCAGTAAAGCAGCTGTTTTCTGATCAGTCTGTGGTTTGTTTAGGCTTTGACTTCAGGCACGCACTTGACGTTTCCAGTGTAGACATCCTGAAGGCCTTACAATGCAGTTCAATACTACATTTAGATGCTTGTATAGGACAGGAAAATGTTTTACAAAGGTATATCATGACTGTCTCCTGGTTTAGCAACTAGGCCTGTATCTCACTCTGAAAGGCTCATTGCTGATTAGATTAGTACTAGTATGTATGTGACGATGTTTTCTGTAAATTCCCAAGGTGATAACAACACTATAGAAATATCATGTTCAATTAAAGGGAAATTCCAACTCCATTTTTTTCTAAATATCTGTAAAATTTGGTCATTGAGATGTAAACAAACTAATTCAGAGTGGTGTCATATGAAATGGTTCATTGTAAAGAAATTTAATGACTAAATGTAATGGTTTCTTTACAGTGGTGGTGATAGGAACCAGGGGCTGTGATGTCTACAAAGCAAAATAGGCCATTTTATTTAACTATCCAAAACCACAGTGTAAACCTCAAGTTTGTATGCGTAATGTTGGTAATGATGAATTAGCAGTAAATCTGAAAAAATAAGTTTTCTTTGGGGACTGTTTTGCCTTACAACACCATTCAGAAGAACCACCAGGACACACTTGGAAACAGTACAAAGATCGACATGAAAACAGCCAAGAACAAAACCAGAGTTCAATATAACAAGCTGCAGGTGTTGGAGATAATGAGGGGGCGGAGCTGGAACGTTACAAGGAGATCCAGGAGAGGGGTCCTTTGATTTTCAGCTAGCTTCATAAGAAGTTGTTTTGTCTGCATTTACAGAAAAAGTCTCTGTAGTGCTCCTGACGTTCACCTAAAAGAGCCGACTCATTCACAAATCTCTAAGTCATCAACATCCCAGACATCCTGTGGTAAAGTTATACTACCCCACCTTCCCCTATTTAGTACTAATCCTGTCTGAATATCACTTTAGGCCACATTACCTCCCTAAGAGCTAAAGCACGTTTGAAACACGACTGTCCCTTTTCGGTAAATCTAAATAAATGGACCTGTTGGCATCTTCCAGCAGCACAAACTCTGAGTTCAACTTCTACTCTAATGAGTAACGTAATTCTTCTCTTGGTTTTTATTTTAGTCAGCAGTGGCTGTCAGACACGCCGTTCCGTCTTGGAGTTAAATTTGTTGCTTAGTAACTTGGCTGTGGTGTTGATGCAGATTTATTTCTGATCAATGTGGCTATCCCAAAAGCCAATCAAGCCTAAAGTCCCTATTTCATTGAGCTCCACTGTTGACTCACTGAAATGATGTTCAGAAGATCCAGATTAATCAGGGAGAAGCAAAACCAAGGGTGTGCTTGTTAGAGCTGTTTGTTGTTAAATGATGGCAGAGATGGAACTTTTATTCTGTGCATAAAAGCATGCTAAAAAAATGTTATTCTTGCGTAAGGCAGGGGTGAAATGTCTTGCTCAAGGGCACGACAGCACAGCTTAGGTATCAGAAAAAGCAGCCCCACAGTGACATATTGTACTAAGGGATTGAACACACAGAAGGCATTTCCAGAACAAGGTTTTATAGGATAAGGAGCTCTTTCAGGAGCTCTGTTCTTAATATGTCCTCAGTGAATGCACCTCATGACTCCCACAGCACATAGGACCTGGGTCATTCTACCATTGCAGCGGCAAATGAGGTATAAACGTTGATTTGTAATTCAAGTGTAAAACATAGTCTGTTATATTGAACAGCATCAATACAGTTGTAACACCGCTGACCGTAACACCGCTGACAATATTACTAGAACCTTTTTTCTAAAATATAGTCTAGTTCAGTTTTAAAGTCACATTGTGTGTGGAAAATTACATGTTGTCCTTTTATTTTATGTATTATTTTATTTTATTTGTGTTATTTTATTTTACTTCTAAAGTCACTTAATAATTCATGAGCAGTACCATTGACACCACTGAAAGTTTAGCCAAATTTATTAGATATAAAAAGAGATTAAATTAACTAAATTATATTGTATGTTTACGGAGCCCCTGAAAGGGTGTGTTGGGCTTTTTTAGGTAAAAATCTGGTGTGCACTAGATACTATGAGGCAAGCTCCCAACGTGGTGGCTATGTGGTGAGCACCAGATTCTTACCTACAAAAGCCACATCACATCCCTTCAGGGGCTCCATAAACATACAATATCATTTACCACAGTTAATTAAATTTCTTTTTACATCTGATAAATTTGGCTAAAATGTCAGTGGTGTCACTGGTGTCACTCATGAAACATTCAGTGACTTTAGAAGTAAAATAAAACAACATGAAGGCAGTATTTGCGACACACAGTGTGACTTTCAAAGTGTACTGGAATATATTCTAGAAAAAGGTTTTAGTAGTATTGTCAGTGGTGTTACAGTCAGTGGTACTATCAGATACGTATACATAGTATCTAGTGTGTACCTGATAGTATCAGGAGCTCACCTCATAGTATCTGGTGTGCACCAGCTTTTCACCTAAAAAAATAAACCACAACCCTTCATGGACTCCGTGTATGTTTCTGCAACACCACTGACAAAAAAAATCTTGGGACAAAATGTATTATCATAATAAAATGTTTTGTATCAATATATGTAGAATCATTTTAACATGGGACAGACAATTTGTACTCAAAATCAAAGTTATCGTTTCACATAATACTTCAGCAGTCGTGAACTCACTATTATGTTGTGTTTTTCATGCACAACACGACTGAAAATCACTAAAATCAAAGTTTCAAAAGAAGAATTATCATAGTTTTTGTTGCGTATGAATAAAGCGATACAGTACATCAACTTTCTGTGGTTTGTTCCTATTTTTGAGCTAACTTTCCTGGCGTCAAAGTTTTGAGACACTATTTGCCACTGCAGTGGTTGAATGACCCACCAGTGTTCCAAGATAAGGGGTAAAGGGGACAAAGTGTTCAACATGAACATACTGGCCCTTGGCTAGTCAAGCCTCAGTGAACTAATTAGCTTGCTGAGCAAACTTTGCAATGCAGTCCATTTTTTTGAGTTCAGTAGGAACACACTTGCCTTCAGGTAGGCTCGATTCAGTGAGCTGATTAGCTAGTTAACTTTGCAGTGTCATCTCTTTTTGAGACATTTGAGCATAATATAAGTAAACTTTATGAATAATTGCTGTATTTGGTTTAAGCTTCAGGTTAAGAATCTGAACCTTGGTGCATTGCCCTCCTTTTTCTTTCGCTGTTCCTAGCATCATTTGAATACACACACACACACACACACACACACA
>JAILXH010170553.1:491-13186 GCA_023558415.1 Piaractus mesopotamicus
TTGCGATAACACACTCCCTCTGTGTTCTATTGCTTAAATAAATAATAATATGATAATATAAATATACCAATCAATGCAGTCAATACACAGTCAATACCATGCGGCCAGTCCTCTCATTTCACTGATTCTAGATGTGCAGTAGCATCTGTAGCTCATTCATCTCTCTGAAACTCTCTGGGTTTTATGCAACTTTCACTATATGGACAAAAGTATGTGGACACCCCTCCTAATTATTGACTTTGGGTGTAATTGCTAACAGGTGTATAAAATTAAGCACACAGCCTTGCAGTCTCGATCGACAGCGCTGGCAGTAAAGTGGGTCGTGCTAAAGAGCTCAGTGACTTTAAACATGCAGACATGCGCTGCAAAAAATGGTCTCTTGTCCAGTGAAATGATTTTAGATCTTGTCAATATATCTAACATTTCCCACTGTGAGATGGCTGTGCACTTATTATATGATTATCTAGCTTTTTTCCAGATTTTTATTTTTTTTTTACTTGTTTTAGGTGATTTTATGAAGTAAAATGATCTCACTATACTGCCAGATAATTTTGCTGGTTTCAACCACATTTTTTAAAACAATCTGCCAACATAGTGAGTTAATTTTACTTCATAAAATTACTTAAAACATGTAAAAAAATGTCTATAAAGAAGTTAAATAATCTTAAATTAAGCTTACAACAATCTCAGCCGGAGAAATATAAGATTTCTTGACTATATTTAGGATAATTTTACTTGACAAGACATCATTTTTTGCAGCGCTTTCATAGGATGCTGCCTCTGTCGCAGTCAGTTTGTGAAATTGCTGTCCTGCTAGATCTGCCCCTATCAACTGTAAATGAATGTCTTTTATTGAAAAAATATTTAAGTCGTTCAAAAAGCATCTCCTCTACGTTCTCAGTGGTACTACTGTGGTGTTTTCCCACTATAGCGACTTCCGCTGCGTTGAATACGAACGTGTGAAAAGGGTCTGTTCATGTGTTTAATTGTTTAACCTTTAGCCTTTTCTAGATCACTGTCCCGGCACACGTCATTTTACGTATCAAATCATCCAGTAATACGGTGATGCAATACACCATTAGAAAGCCTGAAATCTCAGGATCCGATTCCCACAAACTTTTTTATGATCTGTTATTCACAGCAGTTACGACTGTCTCATTTGCATCATCAGCACTGAACGAGCCAATGCCAGCAAATCTGTGTGTCCTCACCTTCAGAGCCTCACCGCCTCCACAGAGACACCATAATCCAAAATATGTGGTCTAATAACACGGCAAGAGTCAGAGATCAGTTTAGAGATCTGTGAGTCAGGGGGAGATAAACTCCTCCATTCTAGACTCTGTTACTCTGAGTCAGTAATTCAGACAGTTATTCTGACGGCTGAGAGTGTTTCCTTTCAAATGAGTCCGACATCATGACTGTAGTACAGAGTATGTGGAAACAGCGCCCCCTTTACTTTGGGTATGCAGTTTCCAGCAAAAATAGGGCAACAGTTACCAGGTTAAATAGAAAATGTGCCATAACTTTTGCACAGGACACTTTTATTTCCCCCACTGTGTGTTAAATTCAGTAAATAAACAGTAGTTGTGCAGAAGTGTGTTCAGGATAAAAGGTACAGTGCAGATAGACTTTTATTCAAAAAGGCACAAACAATATCATTGTACCCTCAAATGTAGAAAGTCTAATTGTGCACCTTATATGAGTTTTTCTCAGGATACAGTTGTGTATTTTTATATTTTCATAACCTAATGTTTTAAAAAAGAACAATAAAATAAAAAACCTGGAATCCAGTCAGAGTGTGTGGAGTTATTGCAACATAAAAAATCGAATTGCAAAGGAAAATGGTACAATTATGGTCCCTTACTAAAGGAACTGAGGACGTACCCTCTTTAAAAAGATGGTTCTTCAGGGGTTCTTTAATAAAGATAACAGTTCTGTATGGAAACCATGAACACTTAAGGACCATTTGCATAATTAAAGGGTTCTCTGCATGGTGAAGCGATTCTTCAGACTGTCTTCTCACGGTTGATAACAGCGCCCCCTTTACTTTGGGTACACCATTACAGGTAAATATGGGGGAACAGTTAACAGGTTAAACGGTAGTTTTGCAGTGCAAAAAATGATATCTGAGCAAGTGACATCATTATGAGGTCGCTGTAAAAATATTATAAGATTATTCAACCTATTTCTGAATTTTTGCTGGTTTTAAGTCATTGTATCCACTAAACGTGTCTCATTCCACTGGCGGATAATTTGTCTTGTTTTGAGAAATAATGGAGATACTCTTGTTTTTTTTATAGATAATATTCAGAGCAAGTCTGGAAACGGAATAAAACGCTTTTCCTAGATGACTTAAAACAGTAAAAATCTACAGATTAAATTATGTCACAATATTCTTACAACAGTCCTGTAATGAGAAATATAAGATATATTGAGTACATTTAAGATGTTTTGACTTGCTAAGATATTTTTCAATGTATGTAACATTTTCGGCTTTGTTTATTCCATATGAAAGTAAATGTGTTGAGACATCACATTATTAAAGGATAAGAGTAGATTAAACAGCAGAAATAGTTGAGTTAACTGTCTCCACCTCATGCCAGTTCTTCTCAGAAAGTTGTCCAGCTTTGCTCCGCTGCTGTAATCCAGCGCAGTCCAGATTCTCTGAAATCTGCCCGGCTAATCCAGGCTCTGCTCTCTCTCGTCTCACTTTTTTGTGTGTGTTGGAATGAGCCTAGTGCTGATCCCTTACAGTGCTCAGGCTGACCTAGAAGCAGCTCCGTAGCCGCTTGTATTTCATCCGCTAATACGCCAACGGCGGCCCGCGGCTCGCCCTGAGGCTCCAAACAGTCGAGAGTCTCCTCGCTCCGGGAGTTCGGAGGATAAGCAGGAGGATCTTACGCTTCTGCCAGAGACAATAAGTCACTTTAGCACAAAGTAATATAGCCTAGCGTGGCGCAGCCTAGCGCAGCTCAGTCAATTGCCTGTCTCCTCTCCCGCTAAAGAGCCAGCATGGCTAATGACCCCTGCATGCGTATTATGGCTGTGATTAGGAGTGGTTTGTTTGCTTTTATCTCAGCCCCGTAACCCCCCCGAGGCTCTAATGACTCAGAAAAGTGGAGATGCCACTGAAGGTCGCCCTTAATTGTTTGCCGCGAGCAGAGCTGCTATTAATCGGCCGTTGGATGTTAAAGCCGCGGAAACTGCTGATCGTAAAAGGAAGTTTGAGGAGCACTGCAGGCTTGTTATGTGAGGTATATACAGATTTCTGGAAAAGTTGGAATATCATGTAAAATGCAATAAAAACAAGAATCTGTGAGGGGTTAATTCTTTTGAACATTTTTTTAAAACTAATAACAGTACAAAGATATTACTTGTAATATTTTGACTGCCCAATTTGTTTTTTGAATTTGATGCCTGCAAAACACTGTGAAACATTCCACAATAAGCAGGTGAATTGGTAACAGGTGAGGGCATCATGATTGGGTATGAAAAGAGCATCAACAAAGGCTCAGTCTGTACAAGCAAAGATGGGTCGCCAAACCGTCATGCTACTGTGATAAATACAGCCACATGGGCTCGGGAGTACTTTGGAAAACCGTTGCTTCTTAACAGTCCTCCACCGCTTCAAGAAATGCAACTTGAAACTCTATTATACAGGGAAAAAGCCTTTATGCAGAAACGCCGTCGAGTTCTCTGGGCCTAAGCTCATCTTATTTGTTTGAAAGACAGCAGAAATAAGTGCTGTGGTCAGATGAGTCCACATTTGGGAAAAATGGTTGTCGAGTTCTCTGTGCCAAAGATAAAAGGGACCATTCAGACTTTTATCAGCAAAAGGTGCGATCTGTCATGGTATGAGGGGGCATCAGTGCCCACTGCATGGGTGACCTGCATGTATGTGAAGGTGCCACTGACACGGGGGCATATACTGGGATCTTAGAGAGACATATGATGTCCTTTCATATGACAAGTTATTTCAGCAAGACAAGGCAAGGCCTCAATCTGCACATGCTAAAACAGCGTGGCTTCATTGACACAGAGTGTGTGTGTGTCCAGACAGAGTTTGTTATTTTTAAATTTTATATATATATATATATATTTGTTATTTAATTAAGTTGGTCAGCGAAAATATTGGAAATCTTTTCTATATTGGAAATCTTCTTTACAAAATGTCCCAGCTTCAGATGGGGTTTGCATTTTTAAGAGTTTGTTCAGGGCAAGATGGAAAATCTTTTAGGGGTTCATAGTCATTTACAATCAGGGCATCAGGTTAGCAATTGCTTTGTTCGGTAGAAGAACCTGAAAACAGTACCCTTAAGTTATAGGGCTATGATCCAGCACTGACCTGTGTCTGAAGGCCAGATCTGTAAAACTAAACTGAGTGTCCAGTTTAATAGGTTCTTCTTCCGTGTACCTACACTCACTGGGCATTTTATCAGAGTCCGTGCATCAGAGGTCATATTCTGGCAACAGGAACGCTGCTGTTGGCAATTATTTATTACCTACTGCAGTTATAAAGTATAATTGCTGTTACAGGCTGTTGCATTCTAACTGTGTGGAACCTAAGCATTGGAAGCCTGGAACCTTTGAGCCAATTAGCTTGTAGGTCTTGTTCAGACTGCCAACCCAGATCCGATTTTTTGTCATATTCAGGTTGTATCCAGATTAATTTTTGATAGTCTGGACAAGGGAAAAAAAAAACACATGAAATCTGGTTTTTGCCCATCAGATCCAAACCGTATTTGGAGGTGGTTTGAAATGCAACTCCAGTCAGATTTTTACAGATGTGTCTCAGTCTGGACGCTCTGGCCGCTCAAATCAGATTTCAAAGTGTCCTTTTCAGTGATGACGTCAAATCCGGAGTGACGAAGTGCTGGGATTCAAGAAGAGCTCCAAAGATTCATGATTATGAGGAGAATTCTGAAGAGTTTGGAGGGAGAGATGATGCTCCTCCATCTCTCCTCCATCCACGTTTGAAATCCGGATCACCAACGTAGCTTCGTAGTTACTGACACGTAACGTTGTTACCGCGGCAACCCATGCAGATAGACTGGTGATGTCTGGACACACAAATCCGATCTGATCACTTGTGAATAACAGTGTGGACGGTCGACTCAAAAGATCTGATTTGAGAAGCAAATCCGATGAACCTGCAGTCTGAGCACAGACTTAGTGTGCAGTGCTGTTTAGAGAGTTGAGGTTGATGTAGGTTTAACACAGTTGGCTTTATTAACAGTGTGCAAGTGATTTAGTGTATTTGTGTTAAGGTGAATCGTGATGAGGCTGTACAAAGAGACCTGTAAAAAACATACAGCATAGAGGTACTGAATGAATGTTTATAGGTAGATAGACTGATTAACTACTGGATAGATAAACAGACAGATAGATAGATACACAGTTAGACAGATACATAGATTGGTCAATCTTACCAGTTGTCCTACAGCTGCCAATATCTGGATGTCGCATAACTTCCTCAGGTTGAACAAAGCCAAAAAAAAAACAGAAGTCCTGATCTTGTGTCTGGGGAACATGTCCAAAAAGGTGCAGGAGCTCTGCGGAGTTAAATGCGGGAAAGTGTGTATGTGCCGTGACCGATGATTTACATCAAACAGAACCTGCCATACAGTGTTATAACAAGGCAAGAAACAACAATATATACATCTAACTGATACATCAAGCCATTGTTCCCTCATTCAGACTGTTGATTTGTGGCGCAGTTACCGATTTTGTCACTGTTACAATCACACGCTGAGATGTAACACTGGAATGCACACAGAGTGGGTGATATAATGGTTGATAAAAATTATTTCATTAATTTAGACGATTTTTTTAAAAATTCCAAAAAAAATATTATGCTGCTTTGGAACTCGCCCAAAGCGGCCATCAGTTTTTGAGTCACTGTAAAGAAAATATGCCGTTCACTTAAACAGTGTAGCTACTGCACATTATTAAAATATATTAATACCAACTCTAAAACAAACAAACATGGCATAAAAAGTTCAGAACGTTTATTGTTATTATTATGTTTAGCAGCTGCAATCCTGAAATGAGGGGCTGCTGCAGCCCCTTCAGCACCCGCACTTCCCACATCCCTGGCCTTTTGTGAGAAATCTGTGCGCCGCTGCATCAAGAAATGCAGTTTGAAAGTCTGTTACGTAAGAAGAAAGCCATACATCAGTTTTATGCAGAAACGCCGCCGAGTTCTCTGGGCCCAAGCTCAGATGGTCCAAAAGACAGCAGAAATGTGTGCTATGGTCAGTTGAGTCCACATTTCAGCTTGTTTTTGGGGAAAAATAGATGTTGAGTTCTCCGTGCCAAAGATGAAAGGGACCATGCAGACTTCCCACATCTTTCCACATACGAGGCCTTTTGTGAGAAATCTGGGTGTGACCTTTGACCCCCACCTTAACTTCACTATGCACATCGAGAGGTTTATGTATCGAGAAGTATATGGATCTATATAGCACCGAAAAGGGTTCTTATATTGTTACAAGTTTGACATCGAACCCTTGTTGGTGCTACATAGAACTCTTTTCAAAATGGTTCTATATACAACCATATACAACACATTCTGCACTAGTCTGAAAAACAGTTTTACCATGCAAAGAACCATTTACGCATTTAAAGGGTTCTCTGAGTGTGTATGGTGCTATACACAACTATTATCTTTACCTAAGAACCCTCAAAGAACCATGTGTAGGCGATTAAAAGTGTAGGCGATGCAAATAAACAAACATGTAGCGATTCGCTGCTGCTGTTTGTGCTGACACAGTAGAGAAGCAGCAGGTAAACATGTTTAAGTGAGGTTTAATGAGGCTCATGGTTGTAAAGATGTGATCTGTGTGAAAGTTTTTAGAGTTTTAGATGTGTATAAACTGGATTGTGCCTAAAACTCGGTTCATAAAACAGCTTTGCTACCCATAAGAGTATCTGTTCGCCATTTATCTTGTTCTACTTGCTGGGTTTTTCTTCTTCCATGCTCTCAGTTTTCATTGGCTGTTGCAGGAGTCTGTTCAGATTGAGTCTCTGACCAGTCGGGTTGAAAATATCAAACGTTTCATTAACTCTGAATGGTCTGAAACGCAAAAGGGAGGCCAAAAATCAGAGCTTGCGTTGCTCACACATTACTCGATTTACTCACCCAACCGTCGACTCTGACTGACCCCAAATCTGCAGACTAGAGCTGACCAGCACAAACCAGTCTGACCATTCTCCGCTGACCTCTCTTATCACTGAGGCATTTCCGGCCACAAAACTGCTGCTCACTGGATGTTTTTCTTTATTGCTTCATTCTAAAGACGCTGTGTGTGAAAATCTCAGGAGATCAGAAGTTACAGAAACACTCAAACCAGCCCGTCTGGCACCAGCATGCACTGTCAAAATCACTGAATGAGGTGAATGAGGAAGGAGTACAGCGGAGGCAGAGATATTTCATCACTCACAGTGCAACAAAAAGAACGCTGCGCTCAGAGCGCACAGCTCTGATCAGCAACAAAATCGAGAGTCCGTCGTCAGTCTTGACGTTCAGACTAAGCTCGTCATTCAGACGTCAGGTTTCCCTGCTGCCTCTGTTCCTCTCTCTCAGCTCAGCTCTACTGAGGAATGAAGGGCCTGTTAGTAAGAGAGACAGTTATCCACAGGTGCACACACTTACCAATCAGCCCGGCCGCTCACTCAAACCAGCCCTCCGCCTCACCAACAGCGCCTAACCAGCCCGCGCTAATATACCTGCACTGTTTATATTTACATGTAGTTTCATTTTTAGAAAAATGTGCAGTTAGTGCTGAATGTTTTCACCAAAACTGAGATCTTGTTTTGGATATTGTGCTTTGACTAAAATACAAATACAAGTGAAAAAACAATGCAGACCACCAAGCATTTCATGCTGGTCTAGTGCTGGTTTATCCTGGTATAAGATGGCCTATGCTGGTTTTTGCTGGTTTAGTACTGGTCTAGTGTTGGCCTATGCTGGTTTTTGCTGGTCTAGTGCTGGTTTTTGCTGGTCTGCACTGGTCTATGCTGGTTTATGCTGGTCTGTGCTGGCCTATGCTTGTTTATACTGGTCTAGTGCTGGTTTATGCTGGTGTAAACTGGTCTATGCAGGTTTATGCTGGTCTAGTGCTGATCTAACATGGTTTATGCTGGTCTAGTGCTGGTCAATGCTGATTTATGCCAATCTAGTGCTGGTCTATGCTGACTTATGCTGGTTTATGTTGGTCTATGCTGGTTTTTGTGGCTCTCAGCTGGTCTATGCTGATTTATGCTGGTCTAGTGCTGATGTGTGCTGGTCTATGCTGGTTTTTGCTGCTCTCAACTGATCTAAGCTGGTCTGTGCTGGTCTAGTGCTGGTCTATGCTGGTCTAGTGCTGGTCTGCGCTGGTCTAGTGCTGGTTTATGCTGGTCTGTGCTGGTCTATGCTGGTCTGTATTAGTTTATGATGGTCTAATGCTTGAAAAACACAAATCAAAAACAACTGACAGCCCAATATTGAAAAACAGAGGTATATGAAAAACCAGCATATGCTGGTCTTTGCTGTTTTTTCTAGCAGGGTTTGTGGTATAGGAACCACAGAACATGTCATGATGCTAAATTTCTGTATTATTAAACCTCTGTTTTTCAATATTGGGCTGTCAGTTGTTTTTAAAGAACTCCTTCACACTCAGCACTGAAGAAACTGAGTAAGAAGTCTCAACCTTCTCTCGCTGTGATCGCACATCGCTGAGGAAGACTGTTTATCATGAACCTGATTATCATTCATTATAATAGTATCACTTACATAATTCACACGCATTCACATTCAGTTAAAGACTCATTGTCATAAGTAATAACAATTAAAATTGTGCTTTTCTTTCTTGCTCTTTTTGCCAGTCCACTGAGCAGCTGCCTCATAATATTATGATGTGGTGGATAATTATAGAACTGCTAGCAGAAGCCTTTGTGATTATGTGCTTTCTGTCATTGTGTGAAATACTGTTGTCTATGAAAAGGACAAGCTGCACTTTAGTCCATGTTTATATTTAATGGTGTGATATAGAAAGTCAGAAACCACATAATCAAGTCTGTTAAAGTTACTGAACACCTCCACACACACAGCCTGGCAATTAGCACCATGCTAATTGCTAATAAGCTTACATCAGCCTCGTAGCTTCAGTTCTAAAACTATAGACGTAAACTTTAGATGCTGCATTTGTCTTGGCTGATTGGCTGCGTTTGCTGTGAGGGTGTAGGTGTGAGTTTGTGCCAGACTATCACTTAAAAACAGTGTGTTTATTTATAAAATGAATACTTTATCACAGAGCGGAGCGGCAGAGACTGATCAGTAGCATTAGCATGCAGCGTCTGCCGACAGCAGTTTGACATTTCCTCTGTTTGTTCCTGCCGTTCTCTCGAGGTGTCGTTATCAATAATTAAAAATGGCAGAAAATCCTGCCTTGGAGAACCACCTGATGTTTTCTGCTCAAACACAAACACTCGAGTGTCGAACTTCATCCGTATCTCGGCCTCGTCATCAGCCGTTCCCCACACTAAAAAGATGCATCAGTTCCAAAAAGTATGTGTATAAGTATTTATTCTGCTGTTTCTCGTTAGATTGAATGAATAACTGACTCTAAATGTAGGTATTGTGATATAAACTGAGTCTGTTCTACAGTTTCTCATTAGGTTGAATTACTAACTGATGGTGTTTATAGCGTTTATAGTGTTAATGGCGTTTAAACTGTTAGTGGTGTTTATAGTGATATTTATGGTATTTATAATATTTATACCATTTATAGTGTTTATGGTATTTTTAGTTTTTATAGTGTTTGCAGTGTTCATGCTGTTCATAGTATTTACAGTGTTTATTGCATTTACAGTGTTTATAGGTGTCAATAGTGTTTATGCCATTTAGTGTTTTAATGGTGTTTGCAGTGTTTATGGCATTTATAGTATTTACAGTGTTTGTAGTGTTCATGCTGTTTCTGATGTTTATGCCATTTGCTTTTTTCAAAAAATTATCAAACTGGGAACCAAAAGTTGAAAGAAATCAGACGGAAGTGCTGTGCCTTGATGGACTAATGAAGTGTTTCTGATAAAGTGGACGGGGTGTTTGGTCTGATAGGTCAAAGTACTTCTGGCATCATCCCTGAATCTGAACCACACCATCACTGAGGCCTGTTTGATCAGGATCTGTGGACAGATGAGAGCTAAAATTCCCCACAGTGGGCAGCTACAGCTGCATCACACAAACTGTAATCTCATTTAACTGCCCACTTCAATTGTTGTTATTGCATTTTCAGACATTAAACGCAGGGAAAATTGTTCTACGCCTGCAGCAAAATGGCAAAAGGGGAAGAATAACTGACAGACAGATCATTTAGTAAATGAAAATAACAATAATAATAATAGAAAAAGCAATAATGTCAATAAAAACAAGAACAACAAATGACAAACCAAACTGAAAAATACATTGAATTTACTGAAATGTGTGTATCTGTTCCATAAGAACAACATATATCACATCAGACTGTAATTTGCAGTAAGCAACCTGCAGGGCATTTTAGACGATTTCTGAGAAATAAAAAGTGCAAGTCTACAGTTTGTAGTTCATTTTATTTAACAAAATCTTCGTGCTTGTTGTATTTAAACTAAGTTGTTGTAATCCTCTTATTTCATTGTTAAGTTTTGATTGGAAACAGAAAATGATCCAATCAGGATTGTGTTCTCTGTTGTATCTATGTAGACACAGCTGAGCTGCTCTCCCATTGGTTAGGACTTCAGGAGCTGGACAGAAGACCTTACACATTAGATTAACTACCAACATAGGAAGTGACAGAGGAATCAACCAATCAGGCTTTTGAATTGATTGGGTTTAAAAAAAAAAAGCCACTTTAGTCCTCGTGGAAGTTCTAGATATGTCACTGACTGTGAGTACAAACCCTGTCCCATGCAGTAACTCAAACATGGCGTTTTTTATGAAAATATTAGTTCACAATTTCTGTATATTTGCTGAGTTTAACATGATGGAAACGAAAAAAACATGTTCGGTGAGTTTTGCACAGGCTTTATTTTTTAATGTGCATTAAAATGTGCAGAATTGGGTTCTCTTTAGAGGATGTGTCAGTTTATTTACACTCATAACGTCAACATCATCATGGAATTGTGCCAGGGGTGTCCTAACTTTTGCACACGACTGTACACACAAGCTCAAATGTTTGTTAAAATCAAAGCTTGAAGTTAAACACAAGGAATGTTTTTTTAAAAGCTTCAAATCTTTGTTTTATCTAATAAAACCAAACAATGTTTATGTGAATAGCCGCTAGCTTAGAGCTAACATAGTATTAGAAATCCCTTAGGAGTGCTAGCACAAATTAGCGTGATGGTAGAGGTGTATGTTTCATTTTTTCACACTTATGGGCCGAACTGAAGGCCTGACTCTCATCACTCACCACTGTAATTGTACAATATCTTTTATTAATGTGTGACCATTGTATGCATTTAGATAATTCCACATAATAATAATGGGTCATTCTACCGAAACGTCCACTTTTCTATCTCTCCATAGGAGTCACTGGTGTTACTGACCCTCATTGGTGTTACATATAATAAAGGAAACACCAGAGATATTTTAAATGAAAAATGCATTTTATAAAAAACGGCTGCTACAGAGCATCAAACCACATGTTGTCAATCAGGAATATCCACTAAAATATGAAATTTAATCCATTTGTATTCTGTTTTTTCACAACTACCTCAGAATAAAGTCGGTCACACCAGTGACTTCAGCTAAAAGCTTCATATGAAATCATGAGCAGAGTGAGAAAATCTCTGATAACTGAAAGACTCAGTGGACTCACCATGTACTTTTCTTCGTAGATCCTCAGAAAACAGGTAAAAGGAAGTCGAGTGATGTCATCAGTGTGACTTTCATTTTAAAATAAGAGAATTTTTGTTACGCAGTAACACCAGAGACACGACTCCTGGGGACAACAGCTTTCGTTATATATTTTACAATATTTATTTGGCTTTTGTTTTCTTTATGTCATTTAATTGATATATTCCATAGTCACTTATAGATTATTGTAGTTAAAATTTAAGAAAAATGTGGTGTTGTTGTTTTTTCTTCAAAATATGGCCTCAGCCTTCACACATGACTGTGGGGACGAGCTCTTCTGTGGTGATTGGAATTCTATATGATTGATTTAAAAACCAATATTGCTAAATTTATGGCTCAAAAAGGTCTAATTGTAAAAATAACATTGTTTTATTTGAAAATGTTAAAAAAAAAAATGTAACCCTAACATGTTTTTCAAGTGTAATATGTCTGTAAACACTATTGACACAAAAATGGACGTAGAATCACCCTAATAATCATAATAATAACTGACCACTTCCTGTCTGCTGATTTTAACACCATTGTCAGCAAATTGTCTGTGATATTATGTCAGCATGTCTGAATATTTCATTAGCTAATATGTGAATTTTTTAGCAGGAGCCGTTAGCCTCCCTCACCTCAGCCCGATCGTCTGATATGATTTATTAATTATCGGGGTGTGCGCGGCCGTCCGAGTTGGAGAATATCAATTATAAAGCAGCTTTAATGGATTAAGCTGAAATAACGTGTGCCCAGTTTAAGTAACCCAGTGAAACGGGAGGCAATTAGCGCTTAGCACTCTGACCGCTAGCTAGCGCGTGACAGGGAGAGGGGGGGAGAGAGA
>JAILXH010170564.1:43808-59948 GCA_023558415.1 Piaractus mesopotamicus
TTATATTTTATTTTTCCTAATATATTAAATTGAGCAAATAAATAAAAATTGTGCACTAACATTTGCAGAAAAATGCCATATTTAAATTTATTCCCCACAGAGGATATGTCAACTTACTTTTACTTCACCTGAACATGTAATTTGACCAAGGTCGTGTAAAGCATGACACCTCTGAACTCTGGAGCAGTGGAAATACATGATGTAGAGTGATGAATCACAGTTCTCCATCTGGCAGTCTAATGGGTGAGTTTGGGTTTGGCGAATGACAGAAGAACGTTACCTGCCTTACTGCATTGTGCCAAATGTAAAGTTTGGTGGAAGAGGGATAATGCTAGGGGGTTGTTTTTCTAGGGTTGGCCTAGGTCCCCTTAGTTTCAGTGAAGGGAAATCTTAGTGCTTCAGCATAACAAGACATTTTGGACAATTGTATGCTTCCAACTTTGTGGCAACAGTTTGGGGAACGCCCTTTTCTGTTCCAGCACGACTGCCCCAGTGCACAAAGCAAGGCTCATAAAGACATGGTTGGGTGAGTCTGGTGTGGAAGAACTTGACTGGGCTGCACAGAGCTCTGACCACAACCCCATCAAACACCTTTGGGATGAACTAGAACAGAGATTGTGGGCCAGGCCCTTACGTCCAACATCAGTGTCTGACCTCACAAATGCTCTTCTGGATGAATGGGCAAAAATTCCCACAGACACACTCAAAAATCTTGTATAAAGCTTCCCAGACGAGGGGAAGCTTTTGTAGCTGCAAAGGGGGGACCAACTCCATATTAATGCCTATGGATTTAGAACGGAATGTCATAAAGCTCCTGTGGGTGTAATGTGTAGGTGTCCTAATATTTTTGTCCATATACTCTGTGTATGTTGCATTTCCAGAAATCTATATAACCTTATTTGGCTGGTGCTGTTTTAGACAGCTAAAAATGAAGTATAATTATTGTAATACAACTAGGTGCTCTAACATGAACATCAACGTTAGATCTAAAATGACACTGTCTTTTTTTATTAATTGACTACTTTTCGTATGGGGGAACAGTAATTTTTGTTTGCTCTGGGGTCTGTAAGATTAAGTCACTGATGAAGTTATACTTCTGCTTGGGTTCAAACTGATTCTCTAAACTGTTTTGTTCTTTATTCTCTGGCAGCGCTGTAAGGATTGCCTAAATAAATTGGCTATTGCAGTTATGAACCAATGGCCAGGTGTTCGGCTGCGAGTGACCGAGGCTTGGGACGAAGACGACAATCACCCATCCGGCTCTCTGCATTATGAGGGACGTGCTGTTGACATCACCACCTCAGACAGAGATATAAAGAAATATGGCCTTCTTGCCCAGTTGGCTGTGGAAGCTGGGTTCGACTGGGTGCACTATGAGTCCAAATATCATGTGCACTGTTCTGTCAAAGCTGGTAAATATCATTTGAACCTTGACCTTTGATTATTTTAATGTGATTCGATAGCATCAGAAATATAGTTGGATGGGTCATTTACATTTTTCTGTCATTTTATCATCTAGAACATCTAGAAGCACTATTCAAGCTGGATTAACCTGTGAAGGAATCTGACTGGTCAATTCATACAGGCATGAAGTATATTTGTAATTTCCTCAAATTCTCACAAATAGCCAGGAATAAAATGAATTTGGTTCAGCCAATGACTGTCAGGATTGTAAAAACAAAATATTTTGCCAATTCATACTGGATTCAAATCACAGGTCTCAACAGTAATCACTTAAATCATTTAAACTGCTCAGATAAAACTAATCCAGCTGGAAAAGGGCTTATACCTTTACAAATACTTTTTTAAATATGCTCTCGCCAACTTTAACTCACCACTCAAAAGTGCATTATGGCTACTTTACAACAGTGACCACTCACAACACAAATGGTGGAGTGAATAACTTAAATGTCACAAAAAAATTACACAATTTATGCTGCGTTTCCACCTGCTCTGTACACGAGCATCTAACTCTCTACATCACATTCATAATAGTACTTATGAGAAATATGGAGCAAGTTTAAAGAGAAATCTTGAAAGTTGAGCAATGTGTCTTTGCGGTTTCGTTTAATTTATGGCTGTAACTCACATTGTGAGAGCAAGCAGACAAAATAATAAAGTAATAAAGTAGCTCAAGATCAGCTGCAGGCACCTTATATCTGTTTACCTTGTAAAATCACTATTATGTTTTCTTCCTTGATAGGACAACAGCATATTTTATTTTTTTATTAGTCCGCTGTTACCTGTCGCCTTCTGTTTATTAGCAATAGCATAACAGCATCCATAACTTCTGTGCGAAATATGCGATATGTCAAAATACGCATAAAAGCACATGGATAAAAAATTCAGTTACAGAGCAGTTGATTTTTCAATGGGAACAGAATTACCCTCAGTGAGCTGATAAATTGTCTAGCCATCCAATCATGCAAATCAGTTTTATGAGAAGCTTGAACATAACATAAATATATTTTATGAATAATAAAATTTGCCTGGCTATGAACTGTGGTCTAAAACTGTGGTATACTACCAGTTTGCTACCTTAAACCCAATGTGAACATCAAATTGAATGTTATGAAACATGAAACATTTTAAAGTCATAAATAAAAAAAAATCACTGGTGTTGAATTATTAAGAATAATAAACTCTTAATTTTTTGTGTATTATTGGTAAACTACTAAAAATGGCAAATGTGCCCATAAACCTCAACACTCATTAAAAATGTGAAGATCTATGAATATGCATGAGTATGCAAATTCTCTTGCTCCCCATTTCTAACCCCACCTCCCCGACTACCATGCACACCACCCCTATGTTTGAAAAGATGAGACGGAGCAGAAACAAAGCTCCTATCATAGCTTGAATAATCAGAAAGATTCTATTTTTCTGTCATTCCATCAGCAGTCACTCGATTTCAGTCTTTTTCCTCTAAATTTGCCTCAGTGCAGCATCAGTGAGCTGGAATTGCTGGTTGTTTATCCTTCACATTAATCTAGCATTAGCCTCTGGTGCTAACATAGATATGATTTAAAAGCACTTTAAGCTGACAGCAGCATACACAAAAACACAGGTTTACCTGCTCAGATTTGAGTCTTTATCCTCTAAACTTGTGTCAGTGAGACTTCAGTGAGCCAGAATGAACCTGGTTGTGTGTAGAGTTGTTTAGGCCTTCTTGTTAAACTAATAGTAGCCTCTCATTAGCATATGTTAGTTTTATTTTAGTATATTGGACAATACTAGGTTCATACTAATTTGTGACATACAAAACTAACTAAGTAGCACCCCACAAAACAATTATTTCTTTTTTGCTCATTTTTGTACCAAAAAAAACCCTGTGTTTTCAGTAGGAGATTGTGAACTCTGTGCTATAGTAACACGTGAAGGAAATATCAGTTAACTACTTAAAAAAAATTTAACAATAGCAATGTCTCTGAGTGCTCCTCCCTTCACTTGAGCTAATACATTAGCTCAGTAGGACTTGCCTTTAAGATGGCATCAGGGATTCCTCTGAGGGGTAATTGTGAGGCCAAGTTGAAGAGGGCATGCTAAAACCTGTAGTAAAACTTTTAAATCAAAAATTTTGATTTTGACATTACTCTCTCAATTTCTCAGATCACTCTGTCGCAGTGGAAAAAGGGGGCTGTTTCTCAGCATCTGGACTAGTGACTATGGCTGGGGGTCTGCAGAAGCCCATGACATGTTTGCAGCCTGGAGACACCGTGCTTGCTTTGTCTGAGTCAGGCGAGGTGGTTTTCAGTCACGTCCTCCTTTTCTTACATCTGGACGCTAACAGTAGGTCCACGTTCTTGATTCTCAGCACTGAAGATGGGCAAGAACTTGCACTTACTTCCAATCACCTCATCTTTGTATCTCAAAACTACAAACTGCACCACCATGAGTATCATGCTTGCTTTGCCAGCCGAGTTAGGAGAGGAGACTATGTGCTCGTTTCTGGAAGGGATGGTGGGCTGCGTCCATCCAAAATAGTCTCCATCTCAGTGGAGGAAAGAACTGGGGTCTATGCTCCATTGACAGAACACGGCAACCTGTTTGTGGACGGCGTGCTGGCATCCAGCTATGCATTCATAGAGGATCACAGACTTGCACACTGGGCTTTCGGGCCTCTTCGGGTCTTGCTTGGACTGACCCAGCTGTTTGTGGCCCAGACACCACATCCAGTAGACAGAGAGTGTGTCTCCAAAGGACATATGAATGTGATGCACAATAGTTCAGGTGCCGTTCACAGCACAAGATCATGTTTAAATGAACATACTTTTTTGCAATATTTTGATAGCACCAACGTCAGGGTTTACTGGTATGCAAGGCTACTACACACTATTGCGCAGATGATTTTGAATCCTCAGATGTTTTACGAATAAAGATCCAGGAAAAGCGCTACCAATGACATTTCTCTGTGAGGGCATTACAATTCTAACCACATAAAACCTATTCATGGAAAACGGCCATGGAAATGATACTGAAACTGATCAAGCTTTTCATTATATGTAATATATCATTAATTTCGTTTTTGTGGTCATGCATACATGTGAAGTACACTGTATAACGTAAAACTTATTCAAGTATGGCACATATTATTGAGAGATTGAAATGAAGCATTTTTATACAGAAGAGGAAATATTTCGTAGAATAAAACAATTTATTTTTATACATTTAAAATTGATAATATATAAAACCTTTGCAAGCTATGGTTATTAATCTGATTATGACTTAATGTCTTTTATTACCTGTTCTACAGACTGAATATGTAACAGATTTTTGAAGATGAACTGTAAGCTAATGTTACATTTGAGTTCTAATGTATTTTGTTAGAAATCTAACATGCCTTTTGTTACATTTGGTAGATGTCCAATATAAAGTACTGTGCTAGAAATGTCACACATTAACATCACCAGTCAAGAATTGGTGTAACTGGCAGGCCAGTTTTTAGTACTGCAACAATAGCAGCAACAAAGGGTTTCAAATAATAACACAGCACTTATAAAAATATGAACCATTTAGGTCTTGCTTAATTGGCCATTCTTGATTGGGGCTTTAAATGAATTAAGATGATGATGACACAGATGATGATGAGAAAAGCTCTATGCATTTCTTTAGTTTCAGCGGAAACATGAGATTGTAACATAAACTCATTCTAACCTTTATGAAAGGAATCATATATTGATTAAAAAATAAACGTACGATTCCCAAATAAAGTGTGGTTATGTGTTGTGATATTTATATGAGACATTATTTTGACATTCAAGACCAAAATGTCGATATGCTGTCCATGGAAAACATCTCCCCAAGGATGTTGGCTTTATTTGCTTTGTGGACTAGTCTGTCTCATTCTAGTCTACTTCCATAACCTTCTACATTGCTAACTTTGCAAACTTCATAAAACAAGCATTGCTTTGACACTGATTTTCGAATGCCACTGGCAATCTCCAGCCAAGTGCAGTATTTTACACCCCCCTTGTGGACACATAAATGTTGTACAATGCATGGTTACTTTATTATATAATGTCTCAGCTTATTAACTTGGCACATTAAAAACTACAACATGTTTATGGTTTATTTAAGAAGAAAATCAAAGGACTGAAATCTACTTACCAAGAACAAACAGCCCAAACAAACAGGTCCTGGATGTTTTAGCAATTCTTTATTTACAGTTGAAGGGAGATCAGAAAGCTCTCTAAATGACAAACAAAGGTGATTACAATCATAATCTGGCCATTTGTTTATTGGACCTTCATGACATTTTTCAGAATCTGACAAGACAACAGGAGGATGGCCTTTAAAAAGCTGCATTCAAAACAACAAGAGCTACAGTGATAAATGTCAGCTATAAATGACCTTTAAATTATAAATTAAAGGCCTGCATCAATGAAAACAAATAGCCTTGAGCTCAGCCTGTTTCTGCAGTTTACACATCCTTTTGGAAAAGATTTATATGTACAACAACCGTGTCAAGATGGGAAACATACATATATTTAGATAAAGATACAAGGGCTTAAGAAATACAGATGCATTTTAAAAGTATGACTAATACATAAAACATCGAAAGCAAAGTCTTTAGATTTCAACATACAGCATAATTCATGCATGACATGTGATAGATGCTGTTTAAAATGCACACAGAAGTGCGTTTCTTTAACTATTATTTTTTGACAGCTGTGAAGGTATTCAAGAGGATTATCCTGTTGGTAGAGGAGGCAGATGGGTACATACCCCCCAAGAGAGGTAATGTTCTATCATCCATCTGGACCAGGCCAATAGCAGACGCCAGATGACAAAGCCCCTCCCCTCATTTATCTGTGCTTAACCAATCAGATCTTACAGATTCCGACTCAGCGCTCCTTCCCAAACCTCTCCAGTTTAAAATAATCTTGGTGAAAGCTGTATGGCAGTTTGCTAATCCTGTCAGTGGGATAGGATGGTCACCTGCCACAGCCAGAAAAGTCTTTCATGTCACGCAGTACATAATAAGGATAACAAAATATTTTAAATTGGTCACAGAATACATGAGGGTGAATGATTATTGACTATAAGACTGATCTGCTCCATGCATACACATTAGTACCCACATTAAACAGGGTACTTCACAGAAATCCTGTACATTGTACTAGATTTCATATAGGTTCATGTTGTTATTTTAAAGACCATAAGATGTTTCAATTTTCTAAGATATAAATTAATAAACAATCAGTTATGCCTAATATACAACACTGTGCAAAAGTCAGAGACCACCATTCATTTAATTTCCAGCCAAAACATCCATTAAGTTATTCAATTTTCAGCTTCAGGAAAAAAAGCAGAAATCATATATTTCACAGAAAATTACACAAAAGCCTTAACAACTAAATATATTGTATTAAGTATTTAGTGTATCCACGCTGTGCATCTATTACAGCTTCTCACGATCCAAGTAATTCCAAACACATTCAATGATGTTGAGGTCTGGACTCTGGGGTGGTCTGTCCGTTGTTCTGAGAACACCAGCAGCTTCTTTCTTTGATTTGCAAATTTTCTTCTTGATTGTTTCCTTTTCTCAGTTAGGGCTTCTTGACAGCTACACATCCTTTCGACTCACAGCGTTGAGTTGTCCTCTCAAAGATAAAAGCTTTGAGTGCTATTTATCTGATGGGGACAGTTTTGGTGGTCTCCCAGGTCTTGCATGATTGTTAGGAGTCACATACTATCTACACTTTTAAAGAATGTTTGAACTCTAGGTTTAGAAAACCTAGGTTACAAATCTGGAGTTCAAAAATGACTAAAAGATATAGAAAAAATGGTCCTAACAACCATGCAGAACCTGGCTTTTTCATTGCTTCTGCGAGCAGAATATATCTCCTAAAAAATGAAAAACTTGTACTTAATGGCCATTTTGACTGCAAATTAAATAAACGAAGGGTGGTCTCTGACTTTTGCACAGTACTGTAGGAAGAAACATCACAGCTGCCTGTTGCATTTCTAAATATTCTTGAGACTGTCACTGACAGAAAATTAGTTATACTACATATTCAAAAGTTTGCAATAACCCCTTCTAATTTTAGGTGCACCCATTGCTGACTCAGGAATTCACACAGCTTGGATAATCTCCACAGAAAAGCACTGCCAATAGAATTGGACTGGAGTCTGAAGTCCCCATGCCCAGTGTTGACTAGCGAGGTATAAACCCCCCCAGCACTGGGCTGTGCAGCAGTGAAACTGTATTATCTGAAGAGATGGAGTGCCATCCAATACCTTTAGGCTGAGTTAGAGAGGCATTTGTGATCCAGAACTTATCATCCAACATCAGTATCTGACCTTACTAATGCCCTTGCGGCTGAATGAGGTCAAACCCTTATAGCAACATAACAGATTTTACATGATGACATCTAGCATTCCCAGAAGAGTAGAGGCTGTTACTCGAAGCCTATGAATGCCCTTAATTCTGGAAAAAAGTCAGTGTCTACAAACTTTTAGGCATATAGTGCACATATATATGCAGTAAAAAGAAAAGCAGACCATTTACTTTTAAAAAGCAGAGATTGTGTGTAGTGGAACCTTACTGTTGTTATTGTTGGCTCCCCCATATGCCATCATGTATGAATATTGTGAATCTCAGACATGGTTAATCCTTATGCTTGGTGGTCTTAACCTTTAAAGCTGGTTTCCCTGGACAAGGATTAAGCCTAGTCCTACATTTTTCTTTTTAATGAAGAATCTCCACTCAGGACTTCGGGAACTCAATCCACAGAGACAAATTACCAGATATGGATTAAGCATAGTCTTGGACTAAACTGCAATGCTATTGGTTAATCACTATAAGAAATCTTTGTAGTCTAAGTTTAGATTTGATCTGGTCTGGGAAACAAGTCTTTAAGTGATAACATGGAACCACCGACCAAAATGTCTACAACAGCTAAAGTTCCAATCCCTGTGAGAGAGCAGGTCCTGGAACAAACCCGAACGCCATCATTAAAACAGAGCTCACTAACTGGTTTCTAATATCATTCCAAATCTACACACTGCAAAAAAAAATGGTTCTTCAATGGTTCTTTAGTGAAGCCAGTGGTTCTAGTAAGAACTACGAGTACTAAAAAGAGCCACTTCATGCTTAAATAATTCTTCACATGATAAACTAATTCTTCAGATTGATGGAGAATGTGTTGTGTATGGTTTCATATAGAACCTTTTTAAAATGGTCCTATATAGCACCAAAAAGATTTTTGCTGTAAAAACCCATAGAAACCTTTAAGTGTTTCTATTGGTTCCTGATGGTTTTGTAATGTGTTTTGTCTTTTTTTTTAATGGGTTGATATGACAATATAAAGGATCCTAATGGTTTAACAGGTGACCAATGGTGGATTCTAAATGCATTTGATGGTTTATAATGGGATCTGATGGTTTATAAAGCGATTCCCATTAGAAAGAAAAATCATTACGTTTTTACCCTAATGGTCCTTTTTCAGCAGGGACAAGCTTGATATCGAAACAATAGAAGATCAGAGCTATATAGAAACATAGACAAGACATTCTCCATCAACCTGAAGACCCATTTTGCCATGCAAAGAACCATTTAAGCATGAAATGGTTCTATATCGAACTCATGGTTCTACCAGAACAGAACCACCCCCTTTCCTCAAGAAGTCTTGAAGAACCATATGTTTTAAGTGTGTACCCTAAAAATGATAAATTACTAATTTTAGCATTTCGTCATTCTCTTTGTTCGAGACTAAACTGGTTTATGTTCTTGCATGAAAAGCCACAGCGCCATAACGTTAGCTGTCAAAAGGTAAACAAGCTTGCTCGAAAATGGCCGCAATTCAATTTCATTTAGCAGGCTAACCCTGCTGCCTCCACGCCCTCAGTCATTACACGCTAGCCATATTTTTCATACCGTCTCATGATAACATTTAAATACCTGAAACCTTGTTGGTATGAAGGCAGCGAACATGTGAAAAATGTGTTGCTTGAGTCGAGTCTCTCGACAGTGTTGTGCAAGTTCTCGGACAATAAAATCACTAAACGATGTGCTTCGTTGATACTTGTTAGCTTCACCAAACATAGCCAGCTAACGTTAACGTTAGCCCACTCTGATCACTGGGATTGATTCAAGTTGATGGTGGTGATATCCGCATGCTGCCAAAACTGAAACATTACAAAAACAGCAACGTTAGCTAAACTAGCATCCCTATTTCGTACAAGGCTGAAGTTGGCTTCATATTCGAATTTTCCCGTTCTACCTTAAATGGTGCATTAGTTCATTCTGGTGCCCGAGGCGCCAGAATGTAACTGCTGCACCATTTTAAGGTGGAACGGGGAAATTTGAACAAGAAGCTGGCAAATAAGAAGCTGACTTCAGCTTTGTATATTTTGTCTTGTTCCGCGCCAGATAGCTGCATTAGTTCCTGTTTAGTGGTGCTGCTTCAACCGAAAAGGGGAGTTAACATATTGTGGACGCAGATTAGTGCGAAAACTTACTGCTGTGCGAATCCTAGCTAGCTTGTATATCCAGGGTATTTATGAAGCGGGGATTCCTAAAGCTGCCCGGAGTAACTACGCAGTTAGTTACCTGCAAAATTAGCAAAGAAAGAAAGTTGCAGAGCTGCAACGCCACCAGCTTGCCTACTTCTCGAAGACTGGGATCTGGTGGCAGTTCTGCTCCAGCTATTTGGACAAACCGTGCCTGGAGGGAGTACAGCACAGGATGAACTCAATATGATTAATTTCGTTAGCCATCTTGTACGCTAACCCTAGCTAATACATTATCAAGTCAGCAAACGTTGCGGCCACCCTTCGGGCACTTCCCCCATCAACAACAACAAACTGGTGTGAGCAGCTAAAGCTTTATGAAATGAAACCAACACAGTCGATTTCTGTCCGTAGGACTGTTCTGAATCTGAATCTGAAGATGTACGAGGACGCGAGTATCGCTCTGTAGGGTAAGTTGGACTCCTTACCTTACTGCTTTTCATAAAATTTAACTTGTTTGCAAATGACCATCTCGTACCATGTCCATTTGCTTTACTAGCCAAAGTCATTTAACTTCGCTATGGTCGTTGGAACATGAGATATCAAGCTGGTTCCTATTTGTTTAACTGACGTTAGCCAGGTGGAGAGATTCGCCTGTGAAAGTAGAAAACCTTTAACGTCAGATTGGTTGGGATGTTTGTGTGGTGCGTCTCCATTTTTGTCGGAGGACAAGCTAGATTGCCTCGTTGTTTTGCCTTGTAACAAAATAAAGATACACGAATCGTGTGCCCTTGGTGTGTGAGAGTTAGGTTAGCAAGCTAGTTAGCTGGATAGCCAACGTTACATTCCCTGTCGGTTAAATTCAGTCTAAGTAGGATTAGCCAGTGTGCTAGCTAACCTAGCTAGGTTAAGTTATCTGGGTGCCCACCTTATGTGTTGTCGTACGCTTACTGTTCATGGTAAAAGTTAACCCGTTTTAACGACAGTAAATAACACTTTCTGCCAGTTAAACTGGCTTGCTAACGCACATAGGTACTCTTACTTCCCTACGGACGGGACGAAGCTGAAGTCAGCTGCTTATTCGCCAGCTTCTCCGAATTTTCCCGTTCCACCTTAAATGGTGCAGCAGTTCCATTCTGGCGCTTCAGGCGCCAGAATGGAACTGCTGCACTGTTTAAGGTGGAACGGAAAAAATGGAATAGGAAGCCAACTTCAGCCTCGTACGGTCGGGTCATTTTAGCATCTGAGCTAGCAAGCTTCGCTAAGTAGGTTAGCTAGATTAGCTAGCTAGCTACCTAGAGTTAGTCGTTGCCTTGTGTTGACAGTTTGGAAAGTTGATGAACTAAGTTGTTTCAGTGTTACAGTTCTGTCGTTGTTGCAGTAACCTATGCGTGTTTTAAACTCGACTGTATTATCCTAACTACCAAGTTTACAGCCAGACTCGTAGGACAGCCTGTGTTTCAGAGAGTTTGCTAGCAATGTAGTGACCCATATTATGGAATTAGCTAGCTCGTTAGCTGCGTACTTGCAGTTTTTAATTGTTGAAACTGCACATACTGTGCATTTAGTGATGCAGTTTATGAGACGTTACGCGGTGATAAAGAATGACGGTTTCGTACGAATTTCAAAAGTAAACTAATCTCGAGTTTCAGAAGAAAATAAACCAGCATCTCGCCAACGCACTGACATTTGGCTCTGATAATTAAGCTAACATTGACAGCTAGCATTAGCGTATTAGTCCCGTGTGTAGTCTCCATGCTACAGTAGCTAGTTAGCTAAATAAATAACGTTAGGCGTTTTTACCAGATCAGAAGTGCCAGCACGACATTATAAGGGGACGGTAAGTTAGGGCTTATATACACTGTGACCGGTGAACTTCGTAGCTGTATTTCCAGTTGAAGGTAAATGTGTATATAAATACATGTATAGATAGATCTATATAGATCATTGTAAATCATTTTAGTCATTTTAGGTTGTTCTCTTGATTGTGCATCAAATGTCCCAGTAGATGTTAGTTATTAAGCTTTTGTTCCCAACAGTGCACTGTTCTCTATACAATGACTGCCCAATTTGCATGCCGCTGTTGCAGCCTGCGCTGCCCATTTACATCGCCCGGCCGTTGTCAGCTGTACCACCACGTTTCTTCATTATGTTTGCACTGTATTGTAATAGGAGGATTTTTTGTGCAACATTGCTAGAGCAGGAGGAAATATTCTGAAAGAAATTCTGAAAGACCTATGTATTTAATTGAAGAGAAAATAACGTCCATCCGAACAGTATCTCTCAAAAACCTGGCTATTAAGTTTAGTTGTTTTCAGTAGCCCTTTTTGTTTGGGAAATGCTCATTATAATAACATGAAAAGTTCTCTCTTAGCAGTTTCTCAGATTGAGGTAGATCTGTGTTTTATTCCTAGTCTTTAAATGTTTGAAATTCACAGTCCTAAAATACTCACATCAAGATAAAACGTCTAGACGGTGCAGTTTCCCTTACACCAACGGCTTCTTGTCATGGGAGGAAACAGACATGTAAATCAAGGGATGTGGAGACAACGGTGCTTAACGTCGCAGGCAATAAGGAGCAGGACTCCAATGTGCTTCCTATGTGGTTTTTTTTTAAACCTAGAAGTTTTTTCTGAAGTTTGTGGCATAACTGTATAACTGAGTTCTTGATACTTATTGATGTTATTGTCATTTGCATTATGACAGTGTATATCCTTATAATGATAAATTGTCGTCAGTTTTTGTAGAACACTGATCAACTGCACGTTTTATTATAAAGAGAGCAAAATTAGTCCTGTTTAACTGGATTTAGTACAACGCAGTATGTCAAATGAAAATGGCGTTCATATTTTTTCTCTGTTCCAACTGATCAGATGTCTGAAAAAATAAAAATTGTGAAATGATGAAATTTTCAGTATTGCAATATTATATTTTTGTAGTAGTAATAGCAGTAGCAGCAGTAGTATTATTGTAATCTTTTTAAACAGAAGGTAAAATACACAAATCCGAGTAAATACATGTATTTTAAGAAAGAGTGTTAAGGATGACTAGAGTGAGCCGTGACCCATAATATACAAAAAATAAGCCCAACGCAAGGTACAGTCATATTAAATTCTAAATAATATATTAAAACGCAAAAATTCACACACCACATGCCAAAACCTCCTTTCAAGCGTGCCATTCCCACATTTTTATTCACACAGGCGTTCGCACAGAATAGCCGCGGAACTGCCGAGCGTTGGACTTGTTTCAGCCCGAAGCCGTTATGCACGTCGCAGGAAGCGGGCCGCTCGGAAGTTGTGTTTTCTTTGTGTATCTCCGTTTACGGGTGTTTTATATGAAGGTAGCAGCGTTATGTGCGAATCATGTACGCGTTAAAAACATCCCGTTGATCTGGTGTAACCGGTAAGCACCGTATCTGGCTGTGCACAGACGATTATTTTCGCTGTTTTCCGGCCTTTTGTGTGCGGAGAGTTAGCTCAGCCCGGTTAGGCAGCTAGCGCGCTAACGTTAGCTGCAGTAATCTCGGACAGATCAGAGCCAGTTTAGGAGCAAACACACAAACCCACCGAGCCTTTGTTTACCGTGTTTACCGGGAACGAGCACTCGTCCTTCTGCACAGACACAATGAGCTGAGTATGTGAATGCATTTCCATGGTTTGTATCATTTTTTTTGGCTTTAACTTTATCGTTTTTGTGTAATTGTGTTCACGCAGTTCCGTGCAGAGCGATTTTTAACTTCCAGGACGGCAGCAGAATCAGCAGCGCGTTCAGACTTTTCTTTTCCTCTCTCTCTGTTACTTCTGAGTAACTTGCTGCTGCTGCTTCAGCTTGGTGTTGGTAGAAGCCAGTCTTTAAGGGGTTTTGTTGTGAGAGGGAATGCTGAACTTTTCTTGTGGTTTGTCTGCGAACTTTTGTAGGTCGTTAGCAGACTGGCTAGCTGTGTGGTGTAGTTAAAAATAACGCTCTCCCTTACCCGTTTTAAACTTTTACCTAGTTAATGCCTGACGGTCATAAGATATATGGATTTAAGTACTGACTTCTCTCTTCTCTCAAGATCTCTTTTAGAGAGATCGTTTTCAGGAGAAGGTATGGACGAGCAGAAGTCAAACTGCGAAGAAAATGATTCAGAAACGGCAGGTAAGTGAGCACATTTAAAACTAGCCTGCCTGATGCTGTGTTTTTGGCTTAATTTCTCCTGTCTGGCATGCAACAGAATATGCACTATACATCCAAAAAGTTAGTAAACACATGCTAATCCAGTGTTTCTTCGAAAATCAGGGGTGTTATTTGGGAGTGTATCCCATCTTTTGCTGCAGTAACAGCCTCTACTGTTCAGAGAAGACTTTACACTTTTTTTTTTGCAACATTACTATGAGTATTTGATTGCATTCAGCCACAAGAGCATTAGTGAAGTCAGGTACTTATATTGAATGATTAGTACTTGATTTTAAACTCACTCCCTACTCATTCCAGTTTTTGGATGGTGCTTCATCATGGAACACAGTTCCACAGCCCAGTGCAGGGGGGCTTTATACACATCTAGCTGAAGTTTGGCATTGGGCATGGTGGTCTTAGGCTCATGTGTGGCTTCTCCAGAGTGTCCCATTCTATTGGCAGTGCTTTTTTTTTTTTTGTGGAGATTACACAAGTTGTGTGTGTACAGTCATTGCCTGTGACAGGAATGGGTGTACCTTAAAGTAGCCAAATTCACTCATTCAGACTCTTCTGGATGCTTTTGGATATATAGTGTATATAATGACATTTATGCTGTAATTCTGTTAAATTTTCTTTGTTCTGTAACGTATGTTTATGCATACATTAAGAAATTGCATGCTTTAAATATGTATCTGTCGTTTACTTTTGTAAATAATGATATGGTACAAGCTGTAAAACCCTTTGACAGAGTTAGTTGTGTGCCATGACCGATCTATTGTATGAAGTCCTATCTATCTGCTTATATAGTTTATGTCTGACTTATGTGATTTAATTGCAGTATATTAATGTCATTAATGTCAGCCATGTGCTTTACAGCTGATGATGGTGCCTCTACTAAGGAGACTGTCCCTTTTTTGGGGGAATCGGATACCCCTCATGCTGCAGAGGACATCTCAGGCTCTAATGTGGACACTTCCAGTGCACCAGCGTAAAGCCTTTCATTTATTTTCCTATCTGTATTTCGCTATATTATTTTTGGGCTGTTCGAAGAGGATTTAAGTAGGAAGGCGTACACTTGAATTTTATCTCTGGATCAGCAAATCCAGCTGTTTATTGTAAATTTATTTGTTGAGGTTTAGGAGATTGTGAAAAAGTCACCAAATCTGAAAGTCTTTGTCCTGTAAATTTTAATTATTTGATTCCTTCTTTCTTAATTGTTTTATGGTTGTGCAAAATGCTGACTATATTTATTTGGGGATAAATCTTTAGGGAGATTGTCAGGGCCTGTGCGCTCTGTAACTGTGTGGAGAGAAGTCTTCATGGACAACGCGAGCTCCGGTGTTTCATGGCCTCTTCCCACCGGCCCAATGCGGAGGCCTCTACCTCCTCACTGCCATCGCCTGGAAATGATGACCTGTCTTCCATTGGCTTCCCTGAATCCACCAGTCTTGCGTTTCCCTTTGATGACACAGGTATGTTCAAAAGCACCTTGAATTTGGTTAAAGAAAAAAAACACACAATGGCTGCGTTTTGTCAAGCTGTGAATTAAGGCCCGTCGTACTGTTTGATACAGGAAACTGCTGGGTTCACCACTGGTGTGCAGTGTGGTCAGAAGGTGTGCAGCAGGGCGAGGGCGAGGAGCTGATAAATGTGGACCAGGCAGTCATCTCAGGGATACAGCAGGTAAATTAAGCAGTTAGTTTGACTCCAAGGCTTCAGAAGTTAAAATGAGAAGTTTTCCTCAACTCTGCATGTTTCTCTGTGTTCCAGCTGTGCGATTATTGTAAAAGGATGGGTGCAACCATCAGGTGCCGCGCTGAGGGCTGCTCACGGTTCTACCACTTCCCTTGCTCGGCTGCAAGTGGCTCATTCCAGTCCATGAAGCAGTTGTCTCTCCTTTGTCCCGAGCACATAGACAAGGCAGAGGAGATAGGTAAGAAACACTGCCAAAGAAATGACAGCTTAGTATCCTGGAAAGATGTTTGTTTTTTTTGTTTTGTTTTTTTTTTTTTTTTTTTTTTTTTTATG
>JAILXH010170584.1:3126-29643 GCA_023558415.1 Piaractus mesopotamicus
GATAAAAGGTCAGAAGTTTGTGCCTTTTAGACAGATCTTCAGAGGATATTCCTGCTTAACCTCTACTAAGTACATTCATTTTACTCAATCCAGTGCCCTCCTTTATCAAGACAGTAAAACAAAAGGCAAAGTTGTGACGAGAACATACACGCATGCGCACACACTCATCTTTTAAATTCAAGATTGTATGTGTTCCACACAAAGAGTTTTACAAATAACGTATGAGCCTTACGTCAAGTTCAGACTTATTTACGTAACGTGGAATCTTACTGCTGGTTTGGGAAAATTAATGGTCCAATTAATGAAAAAGTTCCGTTTTACACAAAGATCAGCCAAGACATGCCTGGTGTTCAAATGTTTTCTTAACGGTTTGGTGCTGGAGCTACGAGGCTAACGTTGCTAACACTATAAGGAAACGGTCATTTAAATCTTTTCCGTAAATACAGCCCCAGAACTTCTCTCAACCTGGTCAAACCACGTCCAGGTCTTTATTGGTCTGGTTTGGAACAGAAGATGACTTACTGTGAACTATAAAATTGAACAAAACTTCACTGTCTAGCTAAACAGAGCAGGAAGCCATTTTGAACAGGAGCAGCCATATTACAGAAACGTCCTGTCTTTAGTCCCAAGTTAAGATGACAAAGTCTTTTCCACAAATTGAAATCAGGAAATCTTCAGCTATTCAGTCACAGTCAAAAATCACTTCTGACTGTTACGTAGCGATCTACGATACATGAAGATCAGAAATGTAAATACAATTTAAAATAATTTAAAAAAAGACGTTAGTTAGCTAGTTACTATAAAAAAAAACGGTCACAACAAACTTAAAGTGTACTGAAACTGGCAGACTGCCCTAATTGCCCCAATGCTAACAATTCTCTTTTCAATAAAATGGTGGTAGACAGTATTTACAGAATAATAAAAAAGCCCACTGAGGTTGTCCTAAAGTCAAAACAGTATTTAGGAAATGACTGGTTAGGATGCCTCTGTAGTATTCTTTTCTTATACGGAGGTAGAATAAGATTAGGAAGTTAGGAACTGTTGTTCTGTTATTTAGTCCTAAATGAAGTTAGCATGGAATCTAAAAAGAGAAGATTTCAGAGCTAAGCTGTTGCTGTACTACAACTCCAGGTATTTAAAATGGTCTAAAATGACTGACCAGAGTGTTCGGTGTCACTGTGAAGTTTTTGTGTTCATTTTTATTGTCACACTGTGCACTAATCAACATCCACATCAAGTCTGCGCGACCTCAGTGAAGATCTGGACGTGGTTTGAGTAGGTTGAGAGATGTTTTTGGGGATGTTCTTGCAGAAAAGATTTGGGTGACTATTGACTTACAGGGTTTGTTAGCAACATCAGTCTCGTAGCTCCAGCTCTAAACTAAAGAAGTAAAATTTGGACACCTAATGTCTTGCCTGACAGACCGCATCTGCCATAAGTGGACAATTTTGTGATTTAAGTAAGAAATTAATTTTTTTCACCAAACCATTACTTTAAATTCCAGATTTATGACCTGCAACCTCTTAAAAAGAGCCTGTCTTTTCTTTCTGCTTTTTCTGGGGGAGTAGAATGAATAGGCTGCATAATCGTGAGAAGGATGTTTCGAATGTCCATTTGTAAAGCACAGAGGAAAAGGGTAAATGGTGAGAGAGTGAAGGGGTCAGCGAATGATGTCACTTCCCCTGCAGGACCACAGAAGTTGTTAATGGGGGCCAGAAGGTGAGGGTCTAACTATACTTCAAGGCACATACCATACCAGCACACAAGTCCAGTGTTCTTCTCTCTCTCTGTACAAGCGCCCTCTGCTAGACCACTGCATGCTGGGTCGAACAGACTATGATTAGCACGAACAGAAATAAGCGCCATCACATTTTCATTCAAACCTAGTGTTTTTTTTGTTATTTTTTTGGGATAAAACAGCAACACTGACAATAAATAAGATGATAAAAATAACACAAATAATAATAACACTCACAGAATACAGTGAAGATTGCATAATCAAAACGACAAGATGTTTTTGGCACAAAAAGAAAGTGAACAAGGGATCTTGTGATTGCGTGAGCCTGTCAAACAGTCCATGCTTGAGCTCTGTTGAACATGATTGTCCCTAAAGGCTACAAGCTAGCATGTAGTAACACACAAACACCTCCGAAGGCTCTTGTAGCTGTCGTTGTGCTTGGCGCATTGCTATTTTTTCGTTTCTCAATGCCTTGGCCTTGGCAAGACTCCGTCAATAGACAGCAACCACTGACTGATGGGTAGACAGCTGAAAAACATTGTCAACGAGCAAAACAGGACATAAGCAGTGCAAGACATTAAGAAACAAGTCGATTGCAGAAGGGTGTGCATTACATTGTTTTTTCTGGTATTATATACCTTTGCAGTCCCCCCTAACTTCCATAATCAGTTTCCCTATAGTTTCCTCTTCCATCTTCCATTGCTGATTTAAATAATTCAGAAGGATGTTTTCAGAAATTAATTTTGTCCTTCCTTTTTATATTAGAACTTTCTGAATTGGGGAGAAAAACCCATAAAAAAATAAAGAAATTAACAGAGCAAAATAAAACAAAAAAAAAACAACAACAACAAAAACAAAACAATAAATGCCCAGGATTCAGCCATTAACAATGACTGAAATTCATATAGCCTCCTCTCTTTCTGTCTCAGCAGGCAATGTGCAGTGCAACGCATACATGTTCAGTTCATCTCTCCTGTTGATATTTATCGCTCATAGAAAAATAAATCAATCGAAGCATGGGACGATAAGCCTCATATGTACTGTACATCACGCATATAAAATAACTTTTGTATATACATATAAACAACAACGACAAAAAATAAACAACGAAAGGAACGGATCACACGAGGAACCTGTACACTATACACCTGAACAAGAAGACAGGCAAGAGGTACTGAAGTGTATGGCTTGATAGGAAATACTTCCTTATATATACATATACATGAACTTAATATACTTAAATCTATTCTGTACTTAAATATCCCTGGAATCATGACAACGGTGCGTGACAAGCACACCACACCATTTCCATCTCAGTTTCCGACTTGGCTGCAAAATTCACGACCTGACAGCCGTCTTCTCCAATCCCACAAAGAGTTTTGCTTTGGTGACCTTAAATAGAATGCATGTTCTTGTAAAGTTCAATCATAAGACGTAAGATCAAGGATGCTCATCCCCCCAAATACCCAGACTGGACCATGGGCAAACTGCCTGTCGTGGCAGTTCGTCTTTGGGAGACCAGGTGCTCAGGGCTTGGAGACTGTGGGCTGTTTGCTCTTCATAGCATCCCATCTCACCATGCTCCAGGTCCTTTTGGAAACAGAATAATCACAGCTGCGATCCTTCCTATACCCCATCTTGCTTCGGTTGGTCTCCTGTCAAATGCTCATTGACACTCAGCCCACTGCTAGATGGACCACATGGCTAGGGCTCAGTAGTACCCTCGAACCAGAGCTAGCAGAGGATGGACACCCCATCTGCAGTGAGCAGCTGGCCACTGGTGGGGTCGTAGGTGCCGGCCAGGTAGTACAGGTCCTGAAGGCTGCTGCCAGGCTTTCTGTTACGACTGAGGCGCTCATATTCCTCACGGCTCACCACCTGGCACTTATGAGAGATTGTCTGCACGTCATTCTCATCTTCATGGCACGACTGATACAGGGCATGCTAGGGAGCAGAAATCAGTATTCAGTTTTTCATACACTTAAATTTACCATCAGTGAAAGGCACTTAAGACATAAACAGACATCTGCTGCAGGAACGGCATTCAATCTAGGTTGCTTTGTCCTTTAGCAAGGTAATTCGTATGTACAATAGCATGGCTTGAGACTAGAGATTCAAATTTCAGCAAATTCTTGTAAGCATTAGTTGTCCATCATTAATCAGCGATTAATCGTTCATATACAAGCCTAAAATGAAGGATAAGACCCATTAGAATTATAAAACAAAAACTTCCAGATAAAAATTGACTGGTTGAGTTCTGTCGGGAGCCTTTGAAAATTACTTGTTAGATGCACACTTATGAGTGCACACATCAACTGGATTCTGTATTAATTAAAAGATGTAATAAGTGTTCCTTATATGGACCGTGGAACATATATGAAGAAAACTACCCAAAACTGTGATAAACATACCCTACGTAAAAACAACCATGTTGGTTGGCTGTTACTAACAAAAATCAGGATTCTAGCACAATCATGATTCTATGTTTAATTGTTTATCCAGATCAATGTTATAAAGTTCTTAATTCATATTGATCATTCATTGCTAGCCCAAGTTAAAATGAAAATAAGCGCCATGACCGGGGCTAGCTCGGGCTCAATGTACCTCGGTAGCTCTCTAAGGCCACCGCCGTCCACCATGTCCTTCTCTATAATTTTGCACACCCACTTTCAATATAGTACATCACCGTAGTTGTGTTATCATACTCTTGAAAATTGGTCCCAAACACCACTATTTTTAGTTACACACTTCATTTTTTATGAGGCCTATCTAGTGGAAATAACTGCCTTTTGCGTCCTTATTCAGAATTCACTGCTCTTCAACTTGAACAACAAAGCCACCTAATTATATAGCTGCTGTTTAAAAAAAAACAACTAAATCAACATTTTTAACCGTCAACATTTCTCAAACAATTGTTTATTTATCGATTAATGGATAAGCAGTTAATCGTTTACATCCCTGCTTAAGACTCTGTGCTAGAAATGCAAAAACTAGTTGATGACAATGTCAATATGTTGACTATCATTGATAATGTTTATGTGTACAATGATACACAAGATCATAATGCTGTGACACGAATAAATTGCAGAACACGACGTGATGCATAGGGGACGATATAGTTTCTATTGTTTTACCGCACTATAAAAGAAGAAATCACTTGTCTCATGGAACGAACTTTGATTGATGTTAAAGCAAAGGGAGCGCAACTGAAGAAAGCATTTCTAAGATTAATCTATTGCAGAAACGGTTAGCAGTTGCAGTCCTAAACTAACAGAAGGTATGTTTACCTTGCCATCATGGTGCCTCTTCCCCAGTTTGGTCTCCTCAGGATGGTAGAACCACTTGACTTTCACCACCATGCTGCTGGTCCAGGACTCCCAGAAGCTTTCGATGCGGCCAATGTAGGGCAGGTGGGGCCGACCAGCGGACAGGAACACTGCACAGTCTCCTACCCGCACCATGTCCCTGCCACGCACTATGGCCTTGTAGAAAAGCTTACGAGCTTTTCCTTTCAGCCCACGTCTCTTGAGGGGAAGAAACATTTAACTTATTATATTTTGTGCACCACTGATGTCCACTGATGCAATAGTAAGGCTGATTTTCTGAAGTTTTTAGTGTTTACTGCAGTGTTTAGCTAGTTTGTAAACAGAAACATGGCTACTGATTAAAGAAACACCCAGACCAATGGTTTTATGGTCTTTGTTTGCAAAGTACAAGGACTAGCAATTCATGTGCTCAGTCAGTAAGATGTCCATTTAGCTCATAAAACACTTGAGACTGATTGATCGGTAGGTTTGGTAGAAAATAAGTCAAGGTTTGGCTGTTTTTAGCTTACCTGGGTGGGGCTCCCAGACCATCTCCACAGTTGCCTGGCTGGAAGGAAAGATGAGACTTTGGGCCTGCCCTGGTCAGGCAGCAGCTTTTGCCTCTTGATCAGGTCTTTGGAGGGTTTGGAAGATGAACTAGGGCATTCTTTCCTCTTCAGGGGCTTGCTGCCAGCACTGTGGTTGGCATTTCCACTTTTGGCATTGGACACAGCCACAGCTTTGGCCACAAATGAGTGCTGCGGGGGTCCCGTGGGGGGTTTAGGGGGCTGAAGCAGGGAGTGGTGGGGGGTCAGGCAGCTCTGCAGGAGTAGTGTGGAGCTCTCCTCATCCTCTGAGCTGTAGGAGGAGTCGTTGTCTGAGGAGCAGAGGCTAGAGCTGGAAAGAGAGCCTGAACTGGAAGAACTAGATGATCCCGAGGAGGACGAGGAGACGGAGAGGCGTGAGAGGAAGCGGCCAGCTGTCCTCATGCCACTTGAGGCTGAGGGTAACAATGACCCTCCACCTCTTCTCCTTCTCCGATCTTCCTCCTCCTCCTCCTCCTCCTCATCTGAGTAAGAGCTGTGGCAGTCCCTGTGGCAACTTAGGCCTAGATCTCCATATTCACCCATTCGCAGAGATGGCGAGGGCTTTCTCTGGATGGGAAGGAGTTCTGCCCTTGAGCTGTCGCCCTTTCTGCTGTCCTTCACCAGCAGGACAGGGTGGGAATAGGCTTCAGGCCTGGGTGGAGCACCTATGCTTTTAGAGCCAAACCCTGAACCTCCTAGCAACAGCAGCGCCTTGCTGCTCTTGTTCTTGGGAGATGTTACGCCTTCATGATCCAGCTTCACCAGGAATTCGTTTTTTCTGCCTCGAGGCACATCAGGATCATCAGACCTTCTTTTCTGCCCATAGGGGCTGCTCCTGCCCCCTAGAGGCGTCCCGGAGGCCTGGCTGCAGAACGACGAGTAGCCATTGGCAATGCTGCTGAATGAGTCCACCTCGAAGGAGCTGCTACTGAAGATACCTTTGGCCGGTGTTGTCATGGAGACTGGAGCATGAGGAAACATGTCTGCCTCTTTGTTCCTCAAGGCCTTCTTGGGGGCTGAGCCATTAAGCTGGAACAGATTGACAGGCGCCCTCTTTCTAGGCGCATCTACCGATGGCCAGGTAAGTGGAGATGTTGAGCTCTTGGTAATGCTGTCTGAGATAAACCTCTTCAGCCCCGAACCTTTAGGTCTCCCTGGGAAACCAAACATTAACATACATAAACATCTCAGGCTATGTCTTCCCTGTTGTTTCAGGAACAGATTAAAATGTTTTCATTTTACTTTGACATATTATGTTGCTTGTAATCAACAGCAATAACCAAACTCCAAGGAAATATGGATCCTGATTGTTTGTCCTGAAGTACTATCTATGTATATCTATATATAATCTTAGAAAACCCCACCTGGTCTTCTCACTGGTTTCTCCTGGGCTCTGGCTTCCTCTGTGCTAACTGTTTTCTCAGAAGTTTTGCCAATTTGTGAGTTTCTTCCATCTTGAGCTGAAAATACTTTGTCTGATCGACCGGTGGAGACCAGAACAGGACTCGATTCAGCACCTAGTAGAGAAAAGGAAGAGGACACAACTTTGAAATGAAATCAGCATTACTGAGCAATGAGAAACATCAATATAAACATTTCAAGCAGAGTAATTAAAGTATCCAGGAATGCAGCATTCGTATTAACATCTTCATATGCTCTGCCGAGACTGGGCTATGAGAGATTATGGGGACTCACATTGGACCTGGTAGCCAGGAGGAAGGAGACGGATGTTGTGCAGGGAGATCCGTCCTCGATCTCCATCATCAAACTCCACCATCACGCCACCTGGCTTACCCTCTTCACTGGCGCCACCTAGGCAGCAAAATGAAAAACATTATGCTTGACAGAGTAGCTCCCAACAGCCCCATTAGAGTACAAATAAAAATGTACACATTAATGTGAACATTAAAGGGGCATTCCAACCTAAAACTAGCACTGAATATGTTAGGCAGCATTCTGTAGCGCAGTACTGCATCCCTCAGCCTCATCAATTTGACAGAATTCATGATTTTGTGTCCTTTTTGTGTTTCCATCCGTCAATGTTCTCTCACAATGCACAGCAAGCATTATGCAAATACATCATAGAACCATTGGGAATCCTCCCACCGCGGTAAGTTCATAAGTTAGATGTAGAAACTAATAAATATAGACATAATATTTGGCTTCTACACAGTAATTTTAACTGATTTAGCCATGTAGGGAAAAAAACATTTCAAACAGCCCACCCTTAAGTATCTGCCCATAAGCCCTTTCAAACGTTCCCCCATATTCAAGATACCTCATCAGGAAGGGGTTTTCCTAGTCTTTAAACTAGAAAATTTCACTCTAGAGACTACTGTGGCACCACTGTGGGAGGCAAGTATGCATTATTACAACAGATGTAGTAATGGCTAATCTTTTCGTTTTGGCTGGAGAGCCCCTTTAATTGAATGTGGACTCTTTCATTGTGTCCCTTTGTAGCATGCTTACTTACCCCTGCGGACGTAGCCTGGGTAAAGACATCGTGAGCGCTCGCTCCAATAGGCACAGACTCTCGTCCCCTCTGTCAGCACTGCCTCTGTTTCAGGACGCACATCCAAAACCTGGCACATGCACACAAACACGCACATACACCTCGGTTAGTTAAAGAGAAAGAGTGTTGGGACTGTTTGGACGTAGAGGAGAAAAAGTCAGACAGACAAACAAACACGTACACACACGCGCACACACTGGGCAGTTGCTGTGGCAGTGCTGAAAGCGGCACTTATCTCATGCCAGCATGCCAGTCAGGCCTGAAAGCGGCGGAAGCTGTGATGTGGTACAGGCCGACTTGCTGACTAATACTAAAGAGGCCGTGAATGGGATGGCTGTGATTGCAGGCTGCCAGCGTTTCTCCTTTTCCACAATGCAGCCCGGGCCCAGCATCCGCCATCCGCCAAGGCCTTCTTTCAGGTTGCTTTAATTTAGGGTTGCCATGGCGACAGGCACTTGCTGACTGATGAAGTGTGAGGCTGAATGGTGGCTAGTGAGTGAGAGTGATTTTTGCTCGCCGTGTGTGTGTGTGTGTGTGTGTGATGGAGGCAGTAGATTGGAGTCAAAGGTAAAAAGGCTATTGGAGAAATGGGAAGGCCAGGGAAAGTAGAAGTGCTTGTGTAATTAGATCCAGCTGCTGGGAGACTGCTGTTTACACTGTGGAGCAGCTGCACAACAACTGTGTGTGTGTGTGGGTGTGTGTGTGTGTGTGTGTGTGTGAGTGAAAGGGCTGAGAGCTGGGCTGGATTCGACCAACCTGAAACAGAAGTCGTGAAATGTTCATGTGAAGAGCTGTGGGGAATTGCTGCTGAAGAGCCCTGGAGAATGTATGAATGTTTTTTTTGATGCGGTTGATGAGAGAAATATTTAAATAGGTCATTAGAGACAATAAAACATGCCTTGTCATGTGCAGTTGGTAGAATGGGCCATCATTCAAGAAGCAAAACAGTTTTCAGGGATTTCATAGGTAATATGGATCAAATGCAGAGGTAAATAAGCAGCAGCTTATGGTCTTTCCAGCCCCAGTGAACACAAATTCATGTTTTATTTCGAAGTAGGTTCATCTTACTCTTGTGGGCACACAAACACTATATGGCCTAAAGTATGTAGAAACCACTCCTAATTCTAAAGTACACGTGTTTTAGCCACACTCATTCTTAACAGGTGTCTAAAATCAAGCCCGTAGCCTTGCAATCTCCATAGACAAATGCTGGCAGTTGAATGGGCCGTACTGAAGAGCTCAGTGACTTTAAACATGGCCTTGTCACCTTTCCCACAAGTCAGTCTGTGAAATTTTTACTCTAATTATTTGTGCCGATCAACTGTAAGTGCTATTATTGTGAACCAACAAAATAGTACCACAAAACAGTAGACTACGTAAACTTATAGAGCAGAGCAGCCAAGTGAGTAAGCATTTCAGCCCCTTTTTTCATCACTTCCTACAGAATTCCAAACTGCCTCTGGAAGCAACATCAGCACAACAACTGTGTGTCAGGAGCTTCACTAAATGGGTTCCAATGGCAGCTGCACACAAGCCAAAGATCACTATGCACAATGCCAAGTGTCAGTCTGGATTAGTGCAAAGCAGGCCGCCACTGGACTCTGGAGTAGTGGAAACGTTCTCTAGAATGATGAATCACACTTCACACTTCTGGCAGTCTGATGGATGAATCTAGGTTTTTGGTGGAAGCCAGGAGAATGCTACCTACTGGAATGCATACTGCCAACAGTAAAGTTTGGTGGAGGAGGGATAATGGTCTGGGACTGCTTTTCAGGGTTTGGGCCCCTTAGCTTCAGTGAAGGGTAATGTTAATGCTACAGCATACAAAGATCTTTTAGACAATATGCTTCCAACTTTGTGGCAACACTTTGCAGAAGGTCCTTTTCTGCTCCTGCATGACTGTGTCCCTGTGCACAAAGCAAGGTCCATCAAGACACAGTTTGACGAGTTTGGTGTGGAGGAACTCCAGTGGCCTCAAACCTCACTGAACAACTTTAGGATAAACTGGAATGTTGATTGAGAGCCAGGCCTTCTCGTCCAACATCAGTGCCTGACCTCACAAATGCTCTTTGACTGAATGGGAACAAATTCCCACAGAAATGCCAAAATCTTGAGGAAAGCCTTCCACTACATACCTGTCAAGTTAATCCTAATAGGAATAATGCCACATAGGTGATGATAAACATGTAGAATTTGATAAAAACTGTAAAAACCCTGGTGTTTAAGAGGTGGCTGTACTAGTCAGTCCAGGTCAATAACGCTGAACGGTAATCAAAATACACAGACAGTCCGGTTTGGGCTGTTACTGCAATGATGCTGCATAGTGCGCAAGCACTTTGTGAATCTGGCAAGAACCATTAATCTGTTCAGCTGGACTCACCAGCATTTCATGGAAGTATATCATTAGCATTAAAGAGAATAAGATGTCACCATATAACAACAGCATAATGTTTTTAGTGAGCTGCAGTCAGATTAACTGTATATGTAAAGATCATTTCAATCATTTCTCCCGGCTTGCATTCTTGTGTTTTGTTCTGCTTCAGGCTGGGAGTGTTGGACTGAGGGATGTCCATCTCGTGTGCTCATAGGAATATTAGAGCCATGTCCAGACAGTTCTCAGATAGGAAAGATACATAAGCAATTTTTAAGCTATGGTTTTTAATATATATATATATATATATATACTCTGTTCCCTGGGACATAACCCCTAAAAATTGCAGTTATTGTATGGTGCAATTCTATATATATATATATTATTCCTCACTTGTACCTCATTGAAACATGCTGGGAAATTCTGTCAAAAGTGCAGATTCTAAACATCGGCCCTATCATCAGGAGATGGCGAGTTTGATCTGCAGCGATGCTACAGCCATCCATGGCCAGAAGTCTAGGAGAGCATATCTGGCCTCGCTCTCTCTAGCATGGCCCTCCCTGTTCCTCCATCGCTCAACGTGATGGCAACCAATGTAGATGTCTGTTAGCTGATGAAACAGAATTGGCAGATAGTGTTCTCCTCCAAGCACGCTGAGCTGTCCAATGAAATTGCATTAGCGGCAGTTTGAAAAGATGTGGCAGCAGGCTTCATGTATTTTGGAGGAAGCATATTATGGCCTTTACTCTCTCAGTTTAGTAGCGCCGTCTGATCGGGGACACTTCGCTAGCGGGTGGAAACTGCCAATGACTATATTGAGGAGAAAAATGGGTAACCCTCTTAAAAAAAAAAAATTGAATTGTATTAACTGTACTAAAATTTGTATTGCGCATATAGCCATGCATGGAGAAACATTCATATTTGTGCCATGATTTTGTGACATTGAAACAGATGGAAAAATGTTGCACACAGTCAACAGAGAATGTGAACTGAATGTGAAAGTTTATATATTGGAGTGTTTCTAAATCCTCCTGAATGTTAAGAGAGTTCTGGGCCAGTTCGGCTGCCTCTCATACGTGCAGCAGGATGTTCTAAGTGTGTGGAACAATAGTCAGCAAACACCACCGCTATTCATCAACACATACACACATGCACTCTAGCACAGTGAGAGGAACAAGGAAACACAGACCAGGCAAAAAAAAAAAAAAAAAAGAACGCCAGCCAAGAACGCACTGCGGTTTACAGTGTATAATTAGAGGCCATTTCAGTGATGGCTTAGATAAACTGTAATGTTAACATAACCCCATGGGTTCAGCACGGAACGCATAAAGAAGAAGAACCTCACACACTGCTCTGTCCTGCACCTCAGGCCTGAGGCAGCTTAGCGAAATGAAGCAAACTGTTTACCGGAATGGCAGAGAGGACAGAAGCTGTGAGGCATGCTAACATAGAGGGTACAGTGGGGGGATGGTTGCATTTTGCATGGCGGTCTAAATGGGTGGAGATGCTCAACTGGATTGAGCTGCGGTCTGAAAGTGGTGCTGTATGGTTGGACAAAAGATCTAAAGACACATAGGAACATGGGTGTGTCAGCGTGCTTGTGTGGGCTGCAGCCTGACCAATTATATATAAAAATGAATTAAAAATTACAGACGTTTTTATAGCTGCCAGAAATCACCTACGTTAAAGGCCTAGAAGGCTCTGAGGGATCACAACTGCAGAAATTAATCATTAATGCATTACAAGAACTTTACATGACCTATACTTCGTACTGATTGATTGATATTTCTGTGGCTGAAATATAACCAATAAGGCTGCTGTCTAAAGATGTGAAAATCTTAGCTACAGTGAGTGACTGTTATAAAACAAAGAATGAAGCACCATATAATAATATTGTGTGTGGAGGAGTGGTGCTTATATGTGGCCTATGAAAAAAGGATTCTGCGTTCCATGCAAAGACACCGGAACTGATTTCAGTTTTACAGGAAAAGGAAGAGCAGAGGAAGTCTGTCATTAAGCTAATGGATATTGCTCTTAATGAGGAAGTGTGAACAGAATTGGACCTAGTGGTGTTGTGTAAAGCAGGAGGCCATAAAAATGTTTTCTGACAGGAAACAGCATTATGTGGAGACTTTTTTTGTGGAAGAGGATGCGGCCTGAGTGTGCTGATGGAAGAGGGGATTTCGGAGGATGTGGTGATCGCAGAAAGCGGTGTTAAAAGTAGAGGGGGTCGGTGGCGTGTGAGTGGTAGCTGTAGAGGAATAGAGTGTGCGCTTGTGTGTGTGTGTGTAAGAGGATAGTCCTGAGAGGCCAAAGCTCTGAGCGTGGGCAGGCTTTTGCGCTCCAATTTGAAGGAGAACTCACCGCTTCCTGCAAGAGCTGCTCCAGGGAGTAGATTCTGGGGCGGTTTCCTCTCTCTCCATCGATAACAATACTGTAGCTGAAAGAGAGAGCGAGAGGGGAGAGTACAAAGGAGTTATTTTCAGCTGTGTGTGTAATGCTTGACTTCCCGTGTCCGGCTCCCCCCTCTCTCGCTCTCTGCCTCTGACTGACCCTCTGCTGCAGCACTTCTAAGACATGGTGGCTCCCAAACCCTGGTCCTGGAGTACCCTGCTTATTTTGGTGTTTTCCCTGCTCTATTCTAACATAGTGGTTCTTAACCTTTAGGAACCCAAACCCCCTGAAAAACATGCGCTGGGGATTCCTTAGTTTTTCACTTGCCCTAAAAAAAACTACAGCAACCTTCTTCATTTCTCCTGAACATATATTACACACTATAGTCAACCTAGGTATGAGCGATACGCAAAAACATCTAATGTCAAGATACACGATAAGTATATCTCATTTTTCTGAGGTTTGATAAGTAGGAACAGACAAGAAATCTCCACTTGTGTCATGTTTTATTCACTGTTTTGCGTATGACATTGCATTTTAGATATTTAAACAGGATTTATGCTCTCTTTTTAATAAAACTTGCAGTTGGTCAGTGTTCTTTAAAGTGCAATTCCACCGATTTTTAAAAATTTCTTCAGAATTCTATCGCTTAGATGTAACCAAAGGCATTTAGAGTGGTTTGATGTGAAACAGTTGCTTGTAGATAACCTTACCAACTCAGATTTCTTTTACAAAAGTGGTGATAGGAAATATGTTTTCTTCAGGGGGTATTTTGCCTTACAATACTCTGCATGTACTTCTCCACCATGAATAGAATAAAAAAAAAAATTTAGGCCAAAATTTTATCTCAAATCTTTCGCAAAACAACATCAAGCACTGTATTCATAACCATTCCATGTAATAACTTTCTGTGAAGGAGCTTTTAGAGGCATTAAACTTTTCAGACATCTGCTTCCTATCACCACCACTGTGAATTGCCAAGTTTCTCTAGAACAGAGCATTTCATGTCAAACACTCTGAATTACTTTGTTTACATCGTAACCATGTAATTATACTGAATTCCTCTAAATAAGTTACAAAAGCAATGTGATGTAATTTATTACAACAGAGTAAATATTGTCATCATGCCCATCCTTTACAACAACCTTCTTCATTTCTCTCTGAAACACATCACAATGTTACCTGATGACACCCCAGTTAAGAACCACTACTATGAAACCTTACAGCTGAGAAAGGGCTTGTTAAGAAGCTGAGTAGTTAAATCAGGTGTGCTAGAACAGGGGAATATCACCAGAATATGTAGGAAATTTAGATACATTTGAGCATATTGAAACCATAGACTACCTTCACTAATCAAAGCATGGGAGCAAATTACATACATTACACTTTAGAATGGGTGTGTTTAGGCAGTGTTAGATGATACAGTAAAGAAGGGTATTCCTGTAATGTCTGCAATGTGTGTGTGTGTGTGTGTGTGTGTGTGTGTGTGTGTGTGTGTACTGACATGTCAGACACATCCAGAGTTCTCACTCGAGCAGCATACAACAGCTCGTCCTCTTTACAGATGAGAACCTTGAGTCCATCGATCAGCAGCTCTTTGGTCAGCACACAGTTTGGAGGAGCTGAGCGCAAAATGCAAACACAAAGAAAGCGCTCACATCATTATCACACTTTAAGAGATGAAGCACAGTGATGCCACACTACATTCTGACATTATTGTCGCTGCTTACCTGGAGGATTCCTGGAGTGTGAGGAAGAGTTGCGCCCCTCATCTTCATCAGAAAAGCTGCTGTCTTCACCTAGGTGGAAGCCATCGTCTGCCGCAAAGCTCTCAAGTAGACGACTGACTGCTCGGCCTTTAGACTGCACCCCACACATCATGAAACATACAATCCAAGATACCAATTAGCACAAATGGCTTCTCCTCAGTCTGTGCTAATAATAGGTCACAATCGTCATTACAAGTTAAGTATTTAGGAAGGACTGTCTGACTCTTATTGTCTCAAAAAAAACCCTGTACGCATGTGTACCTGTCTGAATCTGGTCCTCCTTTTGCAGTCATTGTCATCACTCTGGGGAGACTGGGCCACACCTGACCAGCAACTTTTTCTCTGTCGTATTAGAGAAATAGAGATGGATGATGAGGGACCAGCGGAAGGATTTAATCAGCTGGCTCGTTTAAACTAAGCAACATGTGTTTTAGATGAAGTGGGTGAGGTACAGAAGGCAAAACCCAAAAAATGGGGGTTACCAATCTTCACTACAAATGGACAACTTTGCTGCAGGTGGATTAAGTGGAATCAGGTGTGCTCCTGCTTGCTTGGAATGAAAACCTGAAGCCACACCAGCCCTTTGCAGATAAGATTGATAAAAATAACCCCTGCTCTGAATTACGGAGAACTCGAGGACTATTGTTGGGAACCTCTGATCTACAGAGATATCTACCGGGTAAATCAGGGTTGGTGAACATGAATCATCAAGAGCCGAGTTCTTTAAATCCAGAGTTTAAACTCAATTTCCGTGTAACCAATACACAAACTGGAATAAAGTTCAGGATTTGAGGACCTCTGATCTAGAGCAAGAGTAGACTGTACTTCACTGGGTCCCTTGAGGACTGGATTGCAGGTCTTTGTAAGCAACTGTAAAGAATGTCTCTTTGGTATGCAAATGTAGCCTTATTTTGGACATGGGTCACCATTCTGTAACCATGTGTAAAGACTTTCCTGTGTTGAATGAAGTGTTGGGCTTTGAGCCTAGTGTTGAACTGATATGTATTCATTGTTTGTCATTTGTATTGTACTGCAGTATCCTGTTAAATTGCACTACATGTAATCTATGTAATGTTCACTTGTACTGTGTGGTCATGTAAACACTGGCTGTGTCTGGCATGTTGCACCAAGGCCTTGAAAGAATACTGTTTTATTCCACTGTATATTTGCATATGGATGGATTGACAATACAGTTCTTGTTGACTCTTGATTCTGTGCTCACCTTGCTAACCGCCCCTCGCAGCAGGGAGCTCTTTCGTGTGGCCCTCCTCAATCTCTCGCTAGTGGTGGAGAAGGACAGGAGGCCTGTAGGTTTGCGGTAGTGACCCGTCCAGGGCTTCTCCTGCAGCCTGGGTCGACCCGGTCTCCTCCTCACCCCTGGGGGCTTGGCCGCAGTAACAGGCACCGGCCTACAGGGGGCCTTCTTCTTCACCTTCACCTCGCCTTCAGTACCAGAATGAAGCTGCGAGCCTGGAAGAGTTTGTTCAACAATTAGGGGGAAAGCTGTTGGGACAAAATCGTGTGCGGATGGCTGGTTAGCATGTTTTGCCAACATTAAAGCGATAGTTTGGCGAAAAAAGGTCAAATTATACTATGTATGTCACACAGCTAAAATAAGAGAAGCCTGAATCCTGTCTGTGCTTTTGTCCATTTTTAGAGATAAAAGTATGTTATACAGCAACAGAAACAACATAAAGAAGTCTAGCTGAGATTACCTGATTTGATTTGAGGCAAGTGTGTGATGATTTAGGCACGCAGTTTACTCAATTATTAATGGCTTATAGCCCTTCCATTACTTATTTGTTACATTAGCCTAGTTCCAGTGCAAAACTAAAGACCAGGCATGTCTTGGCTGACAAATCATATTTAGGGCGAAGAAGAATCATTTTTCGCCAAACTCTCACCTTAAGGACAGTTTCAGACTTACCATAGAGTTCCTGTCGCTCTCTCTTATTTTTTGCCTTCTGATTGGCTTCCAGTTTCACGACAGAGGAAGGGGAGGGATCTTTGACAATGCTGCTGAATGGGAGCTCCCTGGAAGGTTGGGATTTGACAGTTCGTCCTTCATCGCTGTTTTCACTGCCCTCTTCTTCCTCCTCTTCTGTGGAAAGAAAACCAAAATTTCGGGCTTCGTCATGTAGTCCCACTATTACAGCAGCTATGTTTCTAAATGTGCAGTTCTTTGCAAAAGTCAGAGACCACTATTCATTTTTTAGCATCTGAGGAAAAAAAAGTATGAGAAAAAATTCACAGAAACCTCAACAACTGAATATAATAACTTGTTTAGTATTAAGTGCATCTACCCTTTGTCTTTATTACAACATCCATTGCTTTCCAGAGACTGGCTTTCAGTTTTTCAGAGAAATCTGCAGGGATATTTTTCCACACCTCCAAAGTTCAGTCTTAGAAGTTGGTTGCATTTTCTGCTTCTCATGATCCAAGTAATCCCAAACACATTCAGTGATGTTAAGGTCTGGATTCTGGGGTGGTCAGTCTATTTTTCTGAGAACACCATCATCTTCTTTGTACGATTTGTATTTGTTTTTGTTTTTTTGGGTTTTTTTTTTGACTATTTCCTTTTCTAAGTAGCAGTTTCTTGACAACTACACATCCCTGGGTTGTCTTCTCACACACTGCAAAAATAGTAGCTTGGTAAGTAAAATGATCTTAAATCGAGTCGACATATCTAATATTTCTCATGTTGAGATTGTTGTAAGCTTATTAGAAGATTATTTAACTTATTTCTAGACATTTTAAATTGGTTTAAGTGACTTCAGTAAGTAAAATGAAGCTATATTGGCAGACAATTTTGCTTATTTTGAGAAATATGCTTTAAACAAGCAAACCTATCTGCCAATAGTATGATATTTCACTTGATAAAATTAGTTAAAACAAGTAAAAATGTCTAGAAATAGGTTTAATAATCCTATAAAACTTGCCAAGACATTATTTTTGCAGTGCAGTGAAACAATTACAAGAAACATCTAAGGATTTTTTCAAATCTGAAACAAGAGTGAAACTTGATTTTCTCCTTACTCTCAAAGATGAAAGCTTTAAGTACTGTCTATCTGATGGAGACAGTTTTGGTGGTCTACCAGGTCTTGAGTCCAGCTTTCTCAGCTTTTCATGCATTTGTGATCTTATTTTTCTTTGACTTTCCCTTACCTTTATGCAAGTGGATTATTCTCCACAGAAATATTTTCTGAGAAATTAACAACTTGTACTTAATAGGCGTTTTGACTGGACAATAAATGAAGAGGGGTCTCTGACTTTTGTCCAGGACTTTATGCACCACCTTCTTCATGTAACGGAATGCCTAAGCTGTATATATGTAATAGAGATGCCTTCTTAATTATATATTTTCTTTTGCAAGCTTTCATTGCTAACTCTGTGTAGTGTGTGCATGTGTTGGTGTGTGTGTTTGTGTGAGAAGGGGCAGGCGTTAATGTCCAGTCAGCTGTTGTGCGTCCTGTGAGGCAGCAGGCTGCAGCTGTGGTGGTGTGTCTGCCAGCGAGGGGCTGCAGTGAGAAGTGTCAGATGTCCACACACTCCGGACACTCTTGTCATTTACAAGCCATTCATCAACACCCTCTCACTCACCTCCACACACACACACACACACACACACACACACAAAATCTCGCACACTCTTGTCTTTCACTTGCTCACCATTAACAAATTAACATCTTCCCGCATGACCGCTGGGGGCACACAAATCAAACTCAGATTGGAGAACTGATGAATGTATATGTATTTTAAAATCCTAACACATTACGTAAAGACTGCGTATATCACATCTTCCAAATAATTTATGTAGATTTTTTGGTGACTAAAAAACTGGGGATCCCATATTACCCAACATGTTGTCTCAGCCTCAGCCTTATATACAACCCCATTTCCAAAAAAGTTGTGAAGCTGTGCAAAATGTAAATAAAAATAGAATGCAATGATATGCAAATCAAATAAACCATATTTTAAAGGAAAATACTACAAAGACAAAGACTGAGAAATTTTATTGTTTTTTGAAAAAATATATGCCCATTTTGAATTTGATGCAAATGAAAGTGAAATGTTTTCCTGTTCTTGTTTGACATAGGATGTCAGCTGCTTAACAGTTCAGGGTCTAATTTGCCATATTTTTCATTTCATAATGTGCAAAATGTTCTCAGTGGGTGACAGGTCTGGACTGCAGGCAGGCCAGTTTAGCACCCGCACGCTTTTAATATGGAGCAATGCTGCTGTAATACATGCAGAATGTGGTTTAGCACTGTCTTGCTGAAATAAGCAAGGCCTTCCCTGATAAAGACGTCGTCTGGATGGCAACATATGTTGCCAAAACATGTATATATCGTTCAGCATTAATGGTGTCTTCACACAGATGCCATGTTTACTAATGCACCACTATACCATCATGAATACTGGCTTTTGAACTGTGCACTGACATTTTTCCACTTCATCTCAGTCCATTTTAAATGAGCTCTGGCCCAGAGAAGGCGGCGGCATTTCTGAATCCTGTTTATATAAGGTTTCTCCTTTGCATTTAAGAGTTTTAACTTGCATTTGTGGATTCAGTGATGAATGAATGTTTTCACAGCCAGTGGCTTTCAGAAGTGCTCCTGAGCCCATGCAGTGATTTACACTAAAGTAATGGGCATATATTTTTCAAAACCAATAATATTTCTCATTTTCAACATTTGATATGTTGTCTTTGTACTATTTTCATAAAATATAGGGTTTAATTGATTTGCATATCATTGCATTTTGTTTTTATTTACATTTTGCACAGCACTCCAACTTTTCCAAGTTTTGTTTTAATTCTAGTCAGCAACAGCGAACACCTGCCTGCACTGGACACTGTGATGAAAAACAGCCTTTTCAGAGCAAGATATTCATCCATAGGATTTTCACAATCGCCTCACCCTACAAGCCATGCTAAAACAGCGGGCTGTGATTGGTCATTTGCATGTCAGGCTTCCTGAAAAGGTAAGTGGTTCTTGACCATGTTTTGCCATGAAAAGCACCAGACTCTCTGCTCATCTACCCAACTTGTAGTGTCACAAGCCAGACTTCTGCCTATTCTCAGAGAGTCTAGTGGGATTCGTCACTTAACATGGCATGTATTTTTCAAAACCAATAATATTTTTGGTTTTGAAAAACATTTGACTGCCAAGCAAAACAGCCAACCACAAACTGTTGTTTTTGCATGACGTGTAGAGACAAGTGATTCTTAAACAGGGCTACAAAAAAAAACCTGCGCTTCAATATTAATCAAATAATGCCTTGCAAACATAGTGCCTCTCATTACTAGTAGATTCCAATAGCAAAAGAAAATACAGGTAAAATAGGTAACACATTTTTTCAAGTTTCATCATCTATGAATAGAATGCATTTGGGTTACTGTCCAGCTTACACTTACATTTCTTGTAGATATGAGTAAGAAAATATCAAACGTTTTATATACTTCAACTAAAAGCTTTAAGGGGAATTCCTCTGATGTTTTAAAATTTCTGCGTAACTCAATTGTTGAGATGTAAACAAAATCCTTCAGAGTGGTTTGGTGCGAAATGCTTCATTCTAGTTTTCTTTGGGGACTATGTGGCCTTCCAAGATATTTTGGAAAACATGGATCTCAAAGCTACTGTAAATCAATGTCTCAGCCATCAAGCAGCGTATCTGTAACCATTTCATGTGATATTTTTCTGTGAGGGAGCTTTTAGAGCTATCACCACCATTATGAACAGTTCTGATTCAGTCTTTTTTTAGAACACATCAAACCACTCGGAATGACTTTGTTAACATCTTAACCATTTAATTATGCAGACATTTTTTTGAAAAAAAATGGTGGAATTCTCCTGACTCTAAACTGACTCACCTTGTTCAGATGACTCGCTCTCCAGGGCTGATGTCTCTCCATCATCTATCACGTCCTGTCCCCTGGCCCGCAGGATCCGCGCCCTGGGCTGTTGCAGACGGGCAGACGCTCGGTTTAAAGCCCCCGCGTTCTTCCTCTTATCCTTTCTCAGCATCATCATCTCCCCACGGCCCTTCCAGCTGTCCTGAGCACCGCTGTCTCCACTGCCTGCTGGAGAGAAGATAAAAGACATAATGTTAGCTATCAAGGAGTAAACATATTCACACTGTCATGCTTATTTTCATGGTACAGTTTTCAGTCAGTGATTGGAAATGGGACTAGAGGCTTTGACCTGTGTCGCTCTGGCCTTCAGACTCATTGGCTGCTGTGCTGGGCAGTCTGGACTCAGTTTTGGGACTCCTCTGGGATGTGTAGATGTGGGCAGTTGCAGAGCTGCAGGCAGAATTATCTCGGTCGCGAACGGCGGCCCTGTTTCCGGAAGGTTTGGGTTTCAGCTGTCCTACATGGTGTTCGTGTAGACCGCTTTTTTGGCAGCACTGCATCTTCATCTGAGAGGGGGAGTTCAATAAGTTATAAATAATATATTGTAATGGTCTATTCATAGTAATTTCAAGTTATCTGCCTCGAGATTTGATCACCACTTTTCAAATATGAGGCATTCTGGCTGGTGAATTTACTTCGATCTCAGGATTATGCAGCTTTCTCTGTTACTGTGGACGCATCTACAGCTCTGTGCATCATTCTAAACACAAAACATTTCCTAATTGTTTATAGCTTCAGAGTAGTATCATCATAGTAGAATGCTCTTATACATGTATCCACAATCAAACTGGCTTTATATTATTGAAAACAGTGATTCCAAACATTTGAACTTTCCAACGGCAGTATGCACAGAAGGCAATAATGTTAAAGAAAGCAAAGGACACTGGGATATCACAGACAGCAGATGGACAGATATGGATAAAAGCTTTCTCAGAGAAGAACCTTTAATTAAAAAGCACGAGGTGAATCCTAATAAGAAAGCATGTGGGAATAAAGGGAAGAGAGAGAGAGAGATAGAGATGGATCGAAATGCAGACACAAGGGACACATGCAGAGGGACACTGACCTGCGCGGCTCCAAGACGGCCAAAGCCCCGGTTTGACAGCTTCCTCTTCTTCGCCGAATCGCCACTTCCTCCTCCTCCTCCTCCCGACTCGTCCGCCAGCAGGCTCAGCACCGCCCCCGCAGACCTGTCAATCAAACGACGCCACAGGCTTTCATAGCTGCTCGGAAGGAGGGAGCAAGAGAGCGAGATCAGAGCGGGAGAAATAGACACAGCCTTCTCTCACTGGGCTCTAATAGCGCCCCTTTATTCCTTTGACGAGCGGCAAAAAAGAAGAAGAAGGGAATGGAGGGAGTGAGAGAGAGAAACAATGACACAACCTCTCTCGACCAAGGCCTGAAGAAGCAGGATCTGACGGCAGACCTAATGTTGTTGTGGCGGATAAGAAGCCAGCACACTCTGTCAGGGGAGATCCAAACCCCCTCCCCCTCCTTCACACACACACACACACGCCGCTTACACAAAAGGAGCGGCGGCTTTCAAAAGATACAGCGAATGGTTGGGAGGCAAAGGCATTTGTATTCGGCACCGTTGTTCTCGCTGAACATCATAGCACTCGGTCTGCATTTCCATATCAGTGCCATGGCGCTTCTGTCCTGCAGTTAGCCGGGCCGCCGCGGGCGGGAGAGAATGCCCTCACATTTCCCTGGAAACCTGCCCAGCGGACCACACAAACACACGGCGGGCTGCACTCGAACAAAAAAGATTAACCCTCCCTTCTCCTGGTGTATGGATGGTCCTGGTGAGCCATCCGTCAGGTTTGCCGGGAGGGCTCTGCTTAACCCCTTAAACTCTAGGCTTATTATTCACTTATTAATCACACAGGAATACTCACTCTGGCATTTTTCAACTCAATCTCTGACTATTACAGCTTTAGCATACAGTAGAGCTGTGCCACCCAACCCGAGCACGACGGGGCCCGACAAAAAATCAGGTTTCAGGCCAGATTCGGGCAGATGTGTGATGTAGAACGTTGGGCTTTGGTCAAGCTTGGGTTTATTTTCTGCTAATTATGTACGTGCATATGATTGTTTTTGTTTGAAGGAATGCAGTCATTTGCAAAGGTTGATTTTCTAAGTGAAAATAAGTGAAAATAATCACCACATCCCCTACAGGGAAGAAACGTGAGTACGATTTACTATGCAATTTTTATTTTTAAAAAATTAATAAAATTGTAATGTGCTATAACTTTTGCACAGACTGTTTTATGTTTTATTTTTCCCCACTATGTTAAATTCAGCAAATAAACAGTAACTGTGCATTAAACTGTGTGTTAACCTATTTTTACTTAGAAAATCAACAAAACATGCCATTTGACCAGGGGTGCCTAAATTTTGCAAACGACTGTATGCCCATGTAACGTACTCTCACAAATTTCTCTCTTGGATGCCACGCTCTCTCTCTCAAATAGGACAAAGCCTAGCTAATGGTCACAATATGACAAAGCCTAGCTATCAGTCTTGCTAACTGTTCACCATGGACGATATTAAAAGAGAGCTCGCTAAAGAGCAACTGTTTAGAATTCCAAATGAGTCAAGCACGTCGTCACTGTGGGAACATTATGTCCTGGTCATTACAAAAGATAAAAAGCACTCTGATCACGTACAATGTAGCGCTTGTGATAGCAGTTTGAGCTATGAAAGCAGGAGTATTGGCATGTCATATCTGCAGCGACACACTGACCCTGGATCTAGCCGTTCTGAGCAGTGCTAGCAGGTTTGGGTTGGGCTCAGGTTCAGGTTTCAAATTTAGCAGAACCAGACAGGCCTGGTCAGGTCGGGTCTCAAAATTCGGGTTCAGGCTTCAATTTCATGCCTGTGCAGACCTCTACGACACAATTACCACAGAGAATAATTTTGATGCGTTTCTGGTCCGCTAAAGCAACTGCCCATTGTCTTCTATTATAAGTGAATTCTGGGTCAACAGGTTTTGTGTTCTTCTCTAAATGCAGATAAAAGCTCTTCATTAAGGTTTAATGAAAGATCTAATAAGTGCATCTCAGCATTTAGCACTGCTCCGACTAGCTCCAGTGTTAGCTTTAGCATAAGCTCACCTGAAGGGGTAGCTTTCGTCGCTAAAATCTCCTCCTTATGAGACACAAAAAACCACCACTTCAATATTAAGTGACAAAATAATTTCGTTGGTTTGGTTAAACAAACATTTTTGTTCACATTAAAGTAGCCTGCAGGCAATTTTGGTCAGTTCTCAAACATCTGCATCTGCACTGAATGTTTTGTATGGCCAGTTTATTTCTGAATTGTTCAATTGTACTTCTGCACGTGCTTCTTAATACTGAAACTTTTAGTCTGGTAGCACATGCACTATGGATATCACCAGAACTGAAAGTTTGACAGACGTAATAACAGCAACTAAGGGAGGCGGAATTTTCTCAGAATTCTGTAACAGGTCATTGTTCATGTTCGATTGTGTGCTGCATATGGGACAACCTGAAGTATTCCTATAAGGCTTATTGTCTAGCTACCATTTATTCAGTAACTACTATAAACCTAATATGTAAGTCATGTAGTTGCAAACCTTCTGAAAACAACAGTAAAGATTAAGATAAATTCCATGATGGTCTAAGCTGGGTTGTGCTGGTTTATGCTGGTCTGGTGCCAGTTTAGCTGGTCACGTTGGTTAATCAGCATACCAGCATCCAAAACATATTTCTTGGTTTTGTCAGTGACCGGCTATGCTGTTTTTTTTTTTTTGCAGGGAAGAGTGAGAAATTTCAATCTGGAGAAGTCTTTAATCCCAATGAAGCTCTTGGTGCAAAGAGGGAAACCCCACCCCACTAACACTTCCTCTTCTTATGCTGTGCTTCTTGCATAATAGAAGCAGTGTGGTTGTGTACTGTTTGTTTATGTGTGTGTGTTTGCGTTTGTGCTAAATATGGACGTTTGTATGTGTGTGAGAGAGAGACAGGGGCTGGGGCAGCGTGATTGACAGGTCAGCTACAGAGGCTGCAGCAGAGTGTGTGTGTGTTGTCCCCATGAGGCAGGCCACGCCGCAGCACACACTGACACACACAACGTGACACCGCCCCTCCCTGCCGAGAGCGCTCACGGTGACTAATTAAACAGAATTGATTAGCAGAGAATGAAGCTCACTCTACACACACTGTCGACAAGGTGTCTGTCGTCAGAAGGAATCATACACACATGCACACACTAACCCACTGCCCTCGATCATAAGACACATGATGAAATGCAGAATGTCTGCTATATGGTTCTGAAAAGCACCTGCTGTTCAAGATTAAAGAACCCATATCATAAAAAATCATTTTTCTTTTTAAAATTAAAGAGTTTAATAAAATATGTAAACATTGCTGTAAAATAGTTGCTAATAATTGCTCACTAAAATTTGCAGAAAAATCCTGTAGAGGATGTGTTCATTTATTTTTACGTAGAAAATTAAGAAAACATTTTTTAACACTTAATTTTATTATTATAGATATTTTTACTTGTTTACTTGGTTATCCAGAAAAATTGTCTTATTCTATTCTGAGGATTCTGATGATTTTGCTTAAAAAAAAGTATAAACAATCTACAAACTAGTTGAACAATCTTATATTCTCACGACAATCTAATAATGAGAAATATTACATACATTGACTAAATTTAAGATGATTTCAGTTGCCAAGATATTATGTTTTTGCAGGCATGTATGGACACCAGGCTGCAAAAAAAAAGCTAGTTTTGAATCTGTTGTACTTGTCACAAAAACCAATGCATATACAGATATCTGCTAATTCAACCTACAGTCATTTAACCCAGTCACGTTAAAGTTATCAGCAGTGCTTCAGCCTGGGCTGCTTTTTGCATGAGGCAGCAAATCAGAACAGAGGCCATTAACACACATCAGTCTTAAAGGCAACGTAACAAAAACATCCTGTTTAATTCTAAGGGTAAAGAGAGTTTGGAAAATAGGCTCGTAAAAATAAATTCAGACTGTCAAACATCATAAAGAGACCTCAGGACAAAAATAAAATACAAGAAGTAAGACGTAGAGGCCCGTTAAGAACATGCATAGACAAGTAAATTCTACATGCTTCAGTGAACTGCATGCAATATTATGCAATATCTCACCACCACCCAACTCCAATAACAGTGAAAACAAGTGCTATCATAAAGCAAAACCGTGTGAATCAAACAATAAGGCAAAACACAATCTGTAATGTGCCTGGCAACAGCAGCAAGACCTCCCCCACCACACAAACACACACATCTATAACCATGTCCACACACCCCTCCTTAGCCTGCGGTGAGGGACTCTGGCTAGTTGCCCATGCGTCTGGGTGTCACTGTCATGCGGTATCACGTCGCGGCTGTGCGCCGGCCGGCACGGGGACACAACTACGAGGGCGGAAACAGAGCGGAGGTGACAAGGCAGCAGGACAGCTGGGAACACAATGGAACACTGCCCAGAGAGAGATGGGGAGAGAGAGAGAGAGAGGGAGAGAGAGAAAGGCCACTGCCCTGCCGCTAAGCCCCTCCAATGCTTGCACATGGGTACTGACGACAGAGCTAATTGAAAATCGACAAGCACTCTCTTGACCTGCATGGCACTGAGGAGCCATAGACATTGCACACGTGTCTGAGAGCAGGCGTCACTGCAGCCTACAAAGGCCTTTGCTTATCCTCAGTCCTCATCTGAACTCCAGTCCATAAGCAGAAAAAACATACCGTATCAGTCTGTATGGGGAATTAAATGTATCTGCTTTTGCTGCTTCTGATTAAGATAAAGCTCTGCTTTCATAAACAAATACTTCCAACAGAAACCAGCTGTATGTAATACGTTCACAATCATGTAGTCTATATCAGCCTTATTACAGTGTGTGTGTGTGCGTGTGTGTGTGTGTGCG
>JAILXH010170584.1:29973-44761 GCA_023558415.1 Piaractus mesopotamicus
CAAGACTCCGCCACATTCCTGGCAATGGACTAGATTACAGGAGCATTCACAGTGCTCTTATTACAAGCTTTGCCTTTCAAAGCCCTCCTCCATGAGGCCTTCAGCTCTTCCAGCACAGCAATCCCAGTTTTGAGGATTAGCAGAGAGGGAGGTCCCTTTCTATCTATATATCTACATGTATATATAGGTACTGGTTAAATTTAAGCCTAAACAGTGGAGCGTATACAAGCATATACAAAGCAGAAGCTCTGCAGATCCCGTCTGCTGCCATGGCTTGCCATGTAATGCAATTCAGGCTCAGCGCTGATTAGGTTGAGATAAGACTAAACTGGACTTCCTTGCTGGGGTCAGACAAGTTCACATGTTTCCTGTTTATAGTATGGGGAGCAGTCTGCAAGGACTAGGCTGATACCAAGGGCTTATCTGTACATTTGCATGGGGAGGAGGAGGTTGCTTACTTGACTTTCTTCTGCGGTTCAGGGGGGGCCACAGGCCCTAGGCCTGGGGTGGATTTCCGCTTGCGTGGTCGGCCAGGGCCGCGGCGCGCAGGACTTCGAGGAGTCTCCTCTTTCCTGGAGAGAAAGCAAAAGCAATGTTTGGCTAAGCGACTTATCTCCAAGTGCGACTTAAACATGCTTGACAGCATCCCAAATCAGAGCATTTAAGCTTTCATTGATGGCTTTGTAAGGGGTTTTTGAGAAATAAATGGATTTATTGAGGTAAAGGTAGACCTTGAAGGAAAGCAAAGCAGTGCTTACTGGTGGTCGTGCTTCCTCTGCAGCTTGGCAAGCTCCTTTTGCTTCTCTTTGTAGCGCCGTTGCAGCTCTGCTAGCCTCACCCGCATGGCCAACTCTTGGCCACCCATAGCTTCCATAGCACCCTTTACAGGACACACCTGTCAACAAGAGGCTGTAGTCAGATCATTTGAAGTGTACTGTCCTGTTATTCACCTTGTTTTAATGAGATGTCAATGTTTAATGTAAACATGGTGGATGAACAGCTCTATAAAATGATATTGACAACTGACTCTGAGCTCATCGATGTCAAAGCCTTTGGTCTGAAAGTCCAGATTTTAATACCGGTTCGTGACGAGGGGTCCAACTGCATTTCCGGCGCAGGTTGAGGATCCTCTTGGCTGGATACTGCTTCTCAGCTTCTGCCATGCTGTTTTCCTTGCAGCCCAACTCCAGGGCACGAGCAGCTGCCAAGGTAGCTAGGCTCTGGAGGTCGAAAATTAACTGCTCTTCTCCTGTTTAGTTCAAAGAGAAGAGGCAGAAATGTTCTATAGACATACCTATTCAGTGGGTTTTACCATGATTCAAGGGTTGGGCTCATTTTCCTAGTTTTTGCATAAGGCAACATAGTCCTTGCTTTCATGGTTGTTGAAAGGACTATTAACATACAACCTTCGATTGGCAAAATTTGGACCATCATCTATTTGACGGGCGCTGCTTTGTGAGATACCATCTAGATACCACCAAAGCAATTCCGACTTTCAGGAAACAACACCACATTAATGGACAAACAGGGATCATCTATAATGTATAAGATATATTGCAACTCGAGCATTTCACTTTGTATATGTCAAACATGCACTGAGAGACATGAGGTTGTTTAGTAGTACTTTTCAAACGGGATCTTCTGGGACTAGTTAAGTGCATTTTAAATGCATTAGAATGTGCAGCAGAATCACAAAACATCCTTTTGTATGAATAAAAAACTGCTTTCATACAAGGGAAGCTTTTAAAGCTTGTTTTTTTAACAATGTGTTAATGGGCTAATTAGCCCTGGCAATGCTCTAGAGCCACAGAAAACATCGACTGCTTTTGTGATCGCAAACCAAGGTTTTAGCGAACATGTCTTGTTCAGAGAAGCAAAACAAACCACTGCACTTGCTCTGCTTTGCGAGGCGTGCGCAGATCAAACAGGTTTACAGAAACAAAAGGCATAGAACTGTCTCCCTCAGGACAAAGAGTAATGGCAACAGCCTGGTTTCACCTCTCCCCTGGGGCTACCATCATTAAAGCAGGCTTTCAGGATACAGGGTTGCTCCTGAAAAGTAACCCATTCCTAAATCCACAAACTACTTTCTTTTTGAGGGAGGAAGGTTAACCTGGACCATAGGCTGAAGTAGAAGTCAGGCTGTGCCTGAGAAGATTATGCATGGAGTGGTGGGTAATTCTGTAAGCTATACTGCTGGCTTGCTACGTAGAATAACAGCTGCTCACAAGAGCTCACCTTCACTGTTGCCTGCACTGTGGCGATTCTGTCGGAGCTCCAGGTCAGCTAACTCGCTAAGGAGCTCCATGCCATGTGTGCTGGGGTAGAACTGGCCACTACAGTCCTGAGGCGGAGCCGAGGGGGGTGGGGAAGGGGGAGGACAGTCTCCGCAGAAGGCTGCAGCGATCAGAAGCTCCAGGCTCCAGTAGCTTGGCACAATGGTCTGAGGGCATGAAGTGGCACCTACAGGAGATGGAAGGGCAGACAGAATTTGCACACAGTCTTCCACCTGAGCTTCCTCTACTATTTCTTCCACCACTACCTCAGTGGTTCTGTTTGGTTGGTGCTCAGCTAGACTGTCTGGAACACATGGATGCTCTGGATCTGGTGTTCTCTGGGCTCTCTGAGCTTCCAGTTCAGGAACACCATCATCATCTTGTTCTGGAAGGACCTCTGTCTTCTCCTCCTGGCAGGTCATTATAGAGTCATCCTTGTGGACTTGTTCTGCTGCTTGAGTGATGGGACAGTGCGCTGCTTCACAGGCCGAAGCTTCAGCAGGAGGGCAGATGAGCAGTGTGGCCTGCTCCTGCACCTGCTCCTCCTCTGCAGGCACACAGCAATTCACAGCCTCCACTGGGTCTGTCTCCTCTCTCTGCTCCAACATACCTCCTGCATGTTCCTCCACAATATCTTCCTCATTCTTTTCTTCCATTGGCAGCTGGGACTCTGGGATGGGTCTTACTATTGCATGGCATTCAAGCCCCTCCCCGAGGCTGGAGAGAGGGGCCGGTGCATGCTCAACAGGCTCCAATGGAATAGTCTCCAGTTCGGCCGGCTCTGCCAATCGTACATCCTGAGGGGAGGGTCCACCTCTGTATCCCATGGTGATTGCAGGATAGGTGTATTCAGGTGGGAGATCTGTGATAAAGAAAAGAAGCAAATTACAAAATAGCAGCAATTGCAGACTTCCCCACATTATTTGTTCCCACCACACCCATGCCTTCTATACCTGTGCTGTACATCACAACTATGATGTTGTGTGCAAAAACACTCTCTGTCTTGTGTTCTGTTGTTTAAAAGAGAAAGAGGAAGGCTACTGGCCAGAGAAGCCTCACAGGCTTAAGAAGTCCTTAGCCATGAAGGGGTTGCGTTGTTCAAGTGGCCAAACCAAGCAGCTTCGTAGCTGCAGTGTAGCGTCGTTCATGTACCTGAACACGACTGGTCGAGGCAGCCATGTAGCTGTAATGTAGCGTTGCACTGATAGATGGCCCAAGCATCCTCGTAGATGCGGTATAGAGCTGCCCATGCAGCTGAAGAGCATCGGTTCTGACAGCACCACAGCTGCAGTGCAGACTCACCCTAGCAGCCAGCCAGGCAGCACAGTAGCTACTACATAGCATCAAATAAGCAAGGAAGCCATGTATCTGCCATACTGTATCGAACAAGCAGCTGGTCCAGGCAGCCTTGTAGCTGTAATACAGCAACACTCAGGCGGCCATATATGGCATATGATGGGAACCAGTTGGGAGTCAGTTTCTACAATGCACCATTTCACATTAAACCACTCTGAATGACTTTGTTTAGATTTTATTACTGAATTATGCAGAAGTTTGAAAAAACGGTGGCAATCCCCTTTAATTCTACATTGTGAGCTTTGCGAAACCCTATATTGGAATTCAAAATCAAAATACATTTTTGAGTAATATGGGTTAGCAGAGCCATGCTTTGGTCATTGCTGTACTAGGCATCAATAGAGCTGTTAGGCAGTAATTCTGAGGTGGACCAGTGCTGCATTTCCTCAACTGCCCTGCCACTTTTATATCCTCTGGCATACTGTACTGCTTAGTGAGGTGTTAATGATGATGAAAAGGGTGTGGACCGAGAGGGAGGTAGTGGGGGGCGGAGGCCCTGGACGAAGTGTTTCTCGTCATTACCAAGGTGATGGGTGATGCTTGGGAGCTGAGCTGTCGGCCATTTTTCGTAGCTTAGTCAGTCATGCACTTGCCAATGCAGCCACCCACACAGAGCCACAGAGTCTAAAAGCAGCCGCATTGGCTCTGCATGCGTGTTGAAAAGTTTGCTGCACATAACAGTCTACATATGGCAATCTTGTTTTGGAGACAGAATGATTGGAGCCACTTGTTTTTCACAGAAAAAGACAAAAAAGGTGGGTAAACAAAGACAGATTTTATGTTGTTTTCTTTGAAATCCAGCAACAAATTCCAAAACTATTTGTCAGCATATTCCTCTGGCAGGTCTATCAATATAAGGCCCTAGGGCCAAATAGAGTAAACTTAAATTGATCTCAAATGTATAATCATTTTCATGCTGTGTGCTGCTCCCAGTCTACTTTAGAGACACAGCTCATTTTTACCTGGCTCCATAGACTGAGGGTAGTCCTGTGGAGGCTGCCCCTCTGCCCTCTTGTCCTGGGGTTCCGGTGCTTTGGGCAGTTGTGACGGAGCAGGGCTGATGGCAGGGGACTGGGGTGCGGTAGCAGCTGGACTAGCAGCAGGACAGGGAGTGGAAGCCGTGCTTTTCGGATGAGGATGCATGCAGGGCGACTGGCAGCAGGGCGACAGGTGTACAGCAGAGGCCCTGGGTGGCGAAGAGGTCTGGTTCGATGTGCCATAGCCATAAGACTTGGCAGGTTTGGGAGTCCGCGGCTCGGACAGGATGTCCTCCAACTCCATACTCTGCTCTTCTGGCTTCTTCTGCATCTGCAGTGAGTGGAGTTACAGGATTAAGGCAGAGCAAATCCATAAAAAGCTTCCTGATCTATGCTTCTCTCCAAATGTCATAAAGAGATTTGGACAATTTGGTTAACCAAAGGAAGCTGACAAACGCTGATGCCTGCCAAGTCACGCAATCACTTATCAATAGAATAGATTTGGCACCTGTGCATCGCTGAATCAGGCATAAATTTAGACCCCAATGTCTATTGATTTTGAGCTGTGATAGAATTGCACTTGGTCTCGTCATGCAGCACTGTGTCATGTTTGGTGCTAAGACTGAAATACCCTTGAATCGTGCAGGGATTCTGAGGAAGCTCTGGAGCCGTGGGAGCTGTTGTGGTTTGATAGGGGGATTTTTCAGATGAAAACTCATGATTCACTGGCTCTGAATGCTGTTTACTCCCCTCTGCACAAAAACAGCTGTACATCTCCATGAAGAGGATAACGGTCTCTCTTAGTGTCAGGTGTCAAACACATGCTCCCTGAAGAGGAGCCCAAATGTTTTTTTGAGATTTATTGTTCCATAGGTCAATAAAGACACTTAACCCTATAGAACTGTCTTGCCAGTGATTGATTTAGAGATTATGGCAATGTTTACCTCTTTTAAATCTGCTACCAAAGGAGTTCATAGCATAGTTTACATCACTAAGAGCTTACTTTTTATTTGTTTGATTTGTTTTTTGTTTTTTTTTAAAAAAAGGTAGTTTGTTACTAAATTTATGAATCAGCTTCGTTTGGTCAAGTTTGGTTGATAAATTGTTATTAACAGAGAAGAGTAGATAGCAGGAACAACAGAAATAGCCACTTTTTGCATCCGGTTTAAAGGGTTAAAGGAGTAGGCCTACTTCACTAAAAATGCAAATATTGTTACCTGGTGTGCACTACTTTTCACTCACTAGTAGGCATATTTGTTTTCTGAAATCTCTATAATGGGGAGGTTATCATGTCACATATATGAGTTTCTGTAAACAGTGTTAATGTCTACAGAAATATGGGTGACAGACTGTGTTACCTGGTTGTGATTATTTCTGTGCTGCTGCTCTATGCCGTGTGCTACTCTGTGTTGCTGTGGTGGCTGAGGTGGCTGCTGATGGCTGGGATGTTGCTGATGCTGCAGCTGCTGATGCTGTTGGAGTGCATACAGCTCCTGTTGCCGTAGAAACTGGGAACGAGAATACACAGCAGGATGCTGCATGTGGGAGGGTGGCCCTCGGGCCCTGTACACTGGGGGCCATAGACCAGGCTGCTCCATCACATCTAATAAGACAGAGATAGAAACAAAGTTAGGGAGTGAGAGACAGTTAGTGTAATAATAATATTATGCTGAGATCAGAGATCATTAATGTATAGTTCTCACGCATAGATCCTTCATCACTGCCAAAATCACTAATACGTGTTTCATACCCGCTCATACGCACACGTACGCAAATGCAGTACTCTCCTCTCTCTTATACAAACACAGCCTACACTAAGGGCATGGGAGCAGGACTATTCACCCAAACAGAAGCACTCCCACGTTATCACTCTCTCTCGCACACATAATGTGCCAAGAGCTTTCTGGAATGTTCGAACATTAAGTTAGTGCATGAAGATGATGAGGATAAATTGCTATTAGTACCCAAGGATGGAAAAGTTGCCTTTTCTTGCCTGGGATTTGGCCGTCTTTTGGCCTCTGTGAGCAATCAACTCAGGCCTGCCCCTAAAAACCCCCGTCTCTAAAAGCCACAGTGGACCTATGTTGAAGCATGTAGTCCAGAAGAGCTCCTGGTTCCCATGTTAGTGAGCTGCTGCTTCTGCTGTGGGACTCCGCCAGGGAACATGCTGCGGGTCAGAGACAGCTGAGCACACTGACAATGACACATCCCCAGCCCACGCCTCTCTGAGTCCCAATGTGTTTTTCAACTCTCCTGCATCTCACACAGCTCTTATGAACTCACACATCCATGCTGACCCTCACTACTCCATACCCCCCCCCCATCCCCAACACACCACAGACCTTTGTTCTGAAATGTTAACCCAGCTTGGCTAATGTTTCCCGGGGGAAGAGTTTTGTGGATGCGCTTCCTGACTCAGCTTGGATTCCTGTGGAGAGCGGAAGGAAGCAAGCTCTGTCGAGGACAGAGAGCTAATTAAATTTCACAGCCTGTTTGCGGAGAAGAGGCCTGTGTAGACCTCAGAGTCCAGAGAAGCTCTTCCTCTAGTGTGATATGGCAACAGACACAGCCTCTGTGTGAGGAGCTGGGGAGCCAGAGGGGGGCATCCTGACCCATCCAGACGACCCTCCCTACGGAGCTGGAGCAGGTGGTCCACAGGAAATAGCTGGATTTAGGGGGAGTTTGTGCACAAGTTTTGTCCATTAGCTAACCCCAAACACCGCAAGCAACCTCTCTCCTGTAAACAGTGATGTTCTCTACAGTCATTCTCTAGAAATCTTAAACCCTGAATGGAAAACTGTTAGACAATCCAGTTAGTCACTCTTGGATGCTGAGAGGTTAAAATTAATAGAAAACAGAAAAGAGAACAGAAAAGGATTTCACATTACCTAAGTGATGAGTGGCTGGGTGGGAGGCTGGCTCACTGGGCAACACCACCAACTGGGCAGAGGGGTCCTGGGGTAAGGGCAGTACAGGCTGGAGTGGAGCAGCCATGGCTGCAGAGAAACCCGGGGGAAGATTCTGGTGAAGAGCAGTGTGACTGATACCTGAGCAATGAGGATAGCGGAGAAAAAACTTTTAAGACACAGCAAGGTAAATTAATCACTATTAACATATTTTTTATCCAAATTGGGCTTTCTTAATGTAATTATCTGATGTATAAATACAGCACTACCAGTCATAATATACAGAAAGACATACATAGCCATACAAAGAACGAGCATTAATCATAAGTTTGCCACTGTTACTCTATGCTTTCAATTTTAGTTTGTGTTCAATACTTTTAAAATTGCATACCATAGGAATGGCCTGTCATCCAGAGGGAAGGACTTCCTGTGCGTGGCATCCAATGGTGATGTGTGGAATGGGTGTGTGCAGTGGGGTCCCCTAATTGGCCCGACTGCAGAGAATTGCCACCTGGCACCATGATATGAGAGGTGAGGTCACCATGGCAACTGTTGGAGGGATGGATCCGTGCAAATTCTACCCTTTCCTTATTATCCCTGAGAAGACAGATGGGAAGAAGGTGAAAGGTTGCAGGGTGAGCAAGTGAAAGAGAAGTGTGTGTGTGTGTGTGTGTGTGTGAGAGAGAAAGAGAGAGACAGAGAGAGAGAAGTGGGCTATTTACCTGATAAATGTGTCTCGCTCCCTGTCCAGGCATGGATGACCAATGTGCTCTCCACTCATTCTCTTCCTCTCCTCCTCTCCGGGTGAATCGGAAGGATACATGGACCGTGGAGCACCTGGGAAAACGTCTAAAATCAACCATTTTTTCCAGCTTTTCTTTTCTAACTCTAGTTTTTACACAAAATCCATCCTGCACAGAAATCGCTGAATGGCAGCCTCTCCCTGCCCAAGCATTTAAATGAGTAGCAGGGAAAACTGTTTCCACTTTGGGTCCTGGCAAGCCCCTTTGTTTATTTTTCATCAGCGAGGTCTTCCAGGGGTCATGTGCAAACAAGCCGGGCTGCCTTCCTTCTCTTCTGTTTGTTTAAGCAGTGCCTAAAGAGTTAAAGGTCATGCTTACCTTTCATAGCAGAGTGGGCCCGCCCCTGGCGGCTGCTCGGGTGGTTGTCTGGTGGACGGCACGTCGGTTCTCTCTGCCGTGCCACAGCAACCGCAATACCGACAGGAGGCTGCCGGACTTCACCTTCAACATGAGGTGCCTCTCCCATGTCTCTGCTCCGCCCCCCACAGTCAGGCCGCTCACTCTCATTGCCTGGGCCTTTCCTGGAAGGTAGGGCTGGTTTGTTTGTTTGCAAGGTGCAGTTGGAGCCGTTCGTTCCTGTTTTGAGGTTTCCCAGTCCTCCAAATGGACTTTTCTGGGACAGGAGGAGAGGTTGCTGCTGGTTGCTGTATTTGAGAAGGTTCTTCATGGCGCTGCCCTCTCCTTGTGAGTCCAAAGCCTCCTGCTGTGTCTGTGCAGGAGCAGGGAGGGCTGGGAGAGGAGGTGGGGGACCCATTCCTGCCAACTGATGCTGCTGAGGCTGCTGCCTGCCATTGGCAACTCCACTGACAGATTCCATGTAAGCCTTGCGCTGATCTTCCTCCGGGTGGATACGGTGGGGGTGCATGGCCCAAGGTGGTACACCTGGTTGCTGATGTGAATGGTGCTGCCCACTGTTGCTGTAGCCATATGGAGACATTTCCATCTTACGCTTCATCTCTTGAGTACCACTAGTCTGGTTCAGTTCTGCTGAGGAAGCATCTGAACCTGCCCTGCCGTGCTGCTGGTGGCGGATGCGGGCCACCTTCTGGCCATCTCGCTGCATTGAGCAGCTTCCACCTCCACCACCAGGCCCTTGCTGGGCCATGGTCTTTCCAGCAAGGGGTGAGGAGTTGGGGGGAGGTCCAGTGTGTGAACAGTCTCTATAGGGTTGAGGGTTGACATTACTGGGGTGGCTTAATTGATGGCCAGTTTTGGGCTCCTGGGCCAGAGCAGGCCTGTAGACATCAGGGTCCATGCTGTTGATGCAGTCCGCACTACGGGAACGCACAGCCTGATGCTGCTGGGCATGGCTCTGCTGCTGCTGTTGCTGTAGGTGATGATGACTGTTGTGCATCCAGTCAGGGGCTTTCTCTGCTTTTCTATAGGGATGCTGCTTCTGGGGTGGTGGTTGTTGCTGCTGCTGCTGTTGTTGTTCCTGCTGTTTCCTGTGCCAGCTCCCAGGATGCCCCCCACCCCCACCTGCCTTCTCCATAGACTTGTCCTTGGAACCATTTCCCCCACCTCCCACCCCCTGACACTCAGGGTTTCCCAGCTGAAAGGGGCCTCCAACTTTCTCTCCCAAGTGGCCCACTGATGGCACAAACGTGGGTCCAGTCACTTTAGGTTCTCTTGATCCACTACTGCCAATGCCTTTTTCATGTAGGGAGGGATTGGCTATGGGGGCAGGAGGGGGGCAGAAGAACTCTGGGTGATGGTGTGAGTGGTGGCTGTGGTGCGGGTGATGTGTGTGATGCGGATGATGTGGATGGCTTGGGTGGAGTTGTAAACAGTGGAAGCTCGTTGGATGCCCCCCACCAGTTGCTGAACCCATGGGCAAAGGAGGAGGCATAGAGTAGGACAAAGACTGGTGCAGTGTCTGGCCCCTTTCCAGACAATCTGAATGAGGCTGTTCACTGATTCTCATCTCTCCGCTAGCTGCTTCCTTAGTGCAGCGCCCAGTATTGGTGTTGCCCATATGCCTGGCTTGCGCATTTGCTGTACCTCCTGCACCCCTGCCCATTCCCTCTGCTCCACAGCTGACCATGGATCCCTTGGACCCAGCCCCAGCCCCAACCCCTGTTCCAGCCCCAGAATCCCCATTCTGAATCTTCCCGTTGAGCAGACAGGCACTGAGAGGCTTATTCATACTCTGCGTGTGGTCCTTGTACTCCATTAGCACGGAAGCCTTGTGTCTCTCCAAGGCCCGGCCATTTACATCTTCCATGGTGATAGGGTGCTGAGAGTGGTGCTGAGGCTGGTGGGGGTGATGGTGCTGGGGCTGTGGATGGTGATTGTGGGGATGGCGGTCTTTTGACTCCTGTTTGCTACTGGGCCTATCTTTGTCCTTTGTGCCTGAGACCGCTCCTCTGTCTATACTGGCTTCCTTAAGGCCTTTGTGCAAGCTCATCCCACTTCCTGTGTCCCTACTGCAGGAGCCCTGGGGGTGCCCTGGCCCTGTCCTTGACATGGGTGGGATGCCATGATTTGCTGAGATAAGCGGGGGTTGGGATGGAAGGCTTCGTAGATAGAAGTTCTCTGCAAGAAAAATCAAACAAGACTGTCAATAATTCAGGGCTCCACAGAGCAACAACAGCTTCCCATGGGTGCTGCATTTTTAGAACTATACCACATTTTTGTTGAAGGTTAAAACAAAAGACATGAGAACAGATAGAAAACATGCCAGAGAACTATCAACTCAGGAAGTAATCTGAACCTGACTTTTTTGTTCCTTGGTCTACCCACCTTTTTGGGTGTCATAGAAACGGTGCTGCCCATAGAGGACGCCACTGTTGGCATGGTGATCCAAATGGCTTATGGGAAGGAATGTGTGGGCTAGACTCCCTGAGAAGCGAGGGTACCCTGGGGCTGCTGAGAGAAAAGAAAGAAGAGCTTGGAGTAAGCAGAAAGAAGACGTGAGAGAGACAGGGTGAGTGGTAGACAAAGCAGGTGAGAAAAGGCAAATGAATATTACAAAAAGGAGAGAGAAAAATAAGAGAGAGCAAGAGAGAGAGAGAGAGAGAGAGAGAAAGACAGACAGAGAGAGACTGAGAGAGAGAGGGAGAGAGAGAGAGACTGAAGGGAGCTCTGATAAGGAGAGACAGCAGTCACTGAGCCATATTTCCTTTAGCTGTTAGGATTCTGGTCATGATTTAATCCTCCAGGTCCAATGCAGCTGGTGCTCTACATACACCAATAACCACGGGCTTTGGATGTCATATTTGCCATTCCTGTTTGGGTTTGTAATGCAAACAACAAGACAAGCTCAGTCTTGGGGATTTGGGTAATGGATGAATTTTGTCTCCCAAACATATGGTTCTCACTGAGCTAATCTCACTGCCTCCCCGGTGCTGAGGTAAGAGATAACGCTGCGAAACAATAAGCAAAAAGCCGTGGCAGCAGAACCCAGTGTGCTTTAAGCCAAAGGCCAGAGTTCAACTTTATTTCAGCTTGCTGGACTTTCCAACATCTGCCACTACCACAACAAGCCCATGTGGATGGCATTTACAACAAAACCAAACAGCTCACATGCAAGTCTTTGAAGCCTAATTAGAAATATAGAAAAATATGTCTTTTTTCTATAAATGCCTTTACAAATGTCACTGGTGGCGATTTCTGTGGGAGTAGCACTCTTTCCAATATGTGCCAACTCTGCTCCTCCAAGAACAAAAAAAAACATTTTAAGCACATAGCATGTAATCTAAAATAGAATCAATAACAGTAGACATGGAAAAAGAAGAACAGAAAAAACTGTCACCTTTTAATTTGCTAAATGTGCAATAAAACCAGTCAATTAGCCTAGTGAATCCCCTCCTCCACAATTCTCACTGTCACCCATTAGGTCCAAAAATAGCTTCAGCGAAGACTCCATATTCATTGTTAATGTGAGTGAAGTGGAGCAAGAGGATGGAAAAAAAAGCATAAAATGAAAGTAAATTTCCATACACCTATATTCCCTAACATAGTGCTTTGGTGTGTGAAAATATTACGTGCATTTATAATCTATTTATATTATACATTTAAATGTCAATAAGGTATTAAATAAGGCATGCATACACAAAATAAAAGTGACTCCAATCAAATGTCAATAGGCCATCAATGCATAGAACCTCTCTTTGCTCCCAGACAATTAGACAAATGCCACAGCATTTTGAAACAGGTCAATTAAATTCTGCATTTGGCAGCCTCCGAACCGTTCATTATTGATTGTGGATTTACTTATCTCAGTCCATTCATTTGTCCTAGTGAATCAAATTGCCAGTGCAAGTGTACTAAGGCCTTTGAAAAGTATCATTGTAAAAGTCTGCGCCCTTATCACTACAAAGCCTCCATACGTCTCAGTGCTAAACAACCCTGAGCCTTGTAAGACAAGGCGCTCCAGCGTGTTTTCTGCCTGACAGCATCTCCCTACTGTGGGATCGATGAACATCACGTCGATTTTTTTAGTCGATTTTGCAATTGGACGTCAATGTACAGGCAATTTCTTGTGTACAAAAGCAGTTCTCTCCTTCTAAAGAGATAGCTGCAGGTCCAGGTGGATAGTATCCTCACACCTGTCTCGCAATTACCTTTGAGTTTCAATCCCTGGGGCCAAAGCCAAAGCAGAGAGAGGTGCAGGGAAAAGATGAAAATAAAAACAAGATGGTGCAAACGAAATGAAAGTCAGAAATATTTGCGCTGGCATTTCTGTGGCATGACCACAGAAAGTGCGAACGCAGTTCACTTGGGCCAGGGAAGCTTTGCAGCCGTGTGGCTGCCCGGTGTTGAATGTCACACTTCGGAGGAGGAGACAGACAGACAGACACACAGACTGAGAGAGAGAGAGAGAGAGAGTGAGTAAGAGAGAGAGAGAGTGGGAGAGAGAAAATATCTGATGGGAGTCTTTAATGACCGAGTCTTGGAGAGGCCTCACAATTGTCAGATCTTAATTAATGAAGCTCGGGCTGCAGAATAAACATCCTTCCAATAACACGGAAGGCTTGGCTTTCTTTTAGGGAGCAGTGGAAGGTGATAATTACATAAAGTCCTTTTTTTCTCCCTCACCGCCTGTCAGCATTAATAAGCACTCTCATTTGTGCCAATTCATTTAGGATTCAGAAGAGGGAGAGAAAAAAAGCGGGTCTTTGTTTAAACAAGACATTTTCTCTCTGCTTTCCTTGCGAGAGGAGAAAAACCAGCGTTGCAGCATGCTGTAGCGAGCCTTGCAGAGTCACTCTGGTGTGCGTGTGTGTGTTTTTTCTCTCTATGTGTGACGCTTGGCATCGTAATCCCTTTTCACAGTGCGGTCTGGCTGTGGCCGATAGCGGCAGGCTGCTCGACGCTGGGCTGGGACTTCTCTGGATGGGGATTGTGGACACCGCTGGGGTGGCGCGGAGGCTCGTTCAGCTGTTAATCCGACCCCGACAAGAGACGGAAGGTGCTGCAGCTGCAGCCTGGTTGCACTGCCGAATGCTTACGCTGGCGCACTCAGAGACAGACGAGCAGGATTCTTGGTGACTGACAGCAGCCAATTCAGCACATCCAGCGCTCTGCTCAGCCTGAACGGGACAATGCAGCACCTGGGGAGGGGATTTATGGGATCCTGAGGCTTTTGCCCCAGCAGCAATCAGCGGAAAAGGAGAATCCAGCAGACAAAGTAGGTCTTGCTGCAGCCGGAGGTGTGGAAGAATTGGACTTTAAGACAGATCAAGATGCAGAAACTGAGCATGCAGTTTCATTGGGGGCTATCGACATGTCTGGGTGTGCTAATAAGCCCTTTAATACAATGGTGGATGACGCAATGATTAGTGCCAGCTGAAACTTTAAAGTGGAGCAGTTTAGGGACCCCATATGCAACTACAGTGTGCATATGCCTGCTGATTTTTCCACAAAATCACCTTGTCTCAGTGGACAAGCTACGCCTCTTCCAAGTGTGCAAGTATAAATGGTTCAGGGTAAACAGAATTTGAGAAGAGAGAGAAAACCAGAGGGAGTGACAGTAGAAAAAAAGGAGGAGGGGCAGGTAGAGTTGTCTGTCAAGAGCACTAATTGAGAAAAAGTGACAGCAATGTCGACAAGGCAAAGAGAGAGGAGAGGAAAGGAAAGGAAAGGAAAGGAAAGGAGAGACGCGGAAGGGAGGAGGGGCAGTTGCAGCGCTGAATGTCGCTCCTCAGAATTGCTAATTGAAAGGAAGGGAGAAAGCTTGGCACGTGCAGAGAGAGAGAGAGAGAAAGAAAGAGAGAGAGAAATAGAGAGAAGGGGGAAGGGGGAGGACAGACCACATTCTTCAGAGAGAGGGTAAAGGCACCAAAGATATGCTTGGATAGAGGGAGATGACAATGGTGTGTGAGCCATGGAAGATGGGAGAGGATGAGAGAGAAAGAGGGAAACAAAGCTACAGGAAACAGAGGGAGAGAAAAAAAAGGGGGGGGGGGAGGGGGGGGGGGTTTCAGGCCTTGAGTTTGGCACAGTTAAAGCCGTAATTTGGACACCGG
>JAILXH010170585.1:1470-21778 GCA_023558415.1 Piaractus mesopotamicus
TCACTGGCACCACCTGTTCTGCATTGGTAGGGGGAGATTCAGGAGCTAATGCCCACTTCCACCCACCGCCGTCTCCATCTGCGGCCTGCTGAAACGGGCTCTAATGCACTCCAGCTCTGACCAGACAAGCACCTCCGCAGGAAGTCTAACCTATGATCCACCTAAAAATCACAATGAAATGGGGTTTAATTGGGGATTGAGAAAGATCATGGTGATGTAACGTCATTTTGTACTGGTCCCAACATAAATAAAGCCCTCTGATGAATAGCTGTCAACACTCAATACCTCAGTATTACAGTGATCCACCGACACCCATGATAAAAAGCAGCTTTCTGCTTAATGTGACCGGCTGCTCGAGCGCTCTTGCCTCCAGCCAGGCAGCAGCGAGACGTCACCTGCGCCCTGCACCAGGCCAGGCCCGCTCGTCAGCACAATGCAGCTAGGCAGCACCGCCATTTGTCTTGTGGTTTTGAGCCGCAGCTATTTCTCCTCACGCCGTCCAATGTCAACACAGGCTCTATAAATATCTCGCACACTGCAGAAGTGGGCCTCCACTGGGACAAGCACAAGAGAATCTGTAGAAGACACCGAAGGAGAGAAAAAGAGTGAGAAAGAGAGAGAGATTTAGCTCTTGATCTGTCTGGTGACTGACTTCTTCCACACATCTGGGCTCCGTCGAACAAATGAGGACCAGCACACTTCAACTAGCTTGGAAACCGCCAAAATCACATGGGAAACATTATTTCCTCCAATCAAAGTTATTATCCATCTGAATCACCACCACAGAAACTTTGAAGAGATGTCCTAGAAAGCTCATCCTAGCTCAGATACACTTTCAAAAAAAAAAAAAAAAAAAAGTCAGGGTTCAGGGGGTTAGTTTAACCTGACCCTATAGAATTACTACTTTCACAAAGAGATTGTGTCATTGTGGAAAGTTTTTACTTTCCGTCAGTCTGAACCTTTCTAAAAAAAACACTTACCTAAAGCCTGAACCAAACTAGAAACCTAAGCTTAAAGGGCCCCAACAATAGAAAACGGGATTGTTCTTGTTTTAAATAGAAGAGTTTGATGTATGTAAACACTTTTAAAGTATAAAAATTTACAGGCCACTTCCCAGTCCAGACAGTCCATATATGGAAACTAAGCTGCAAAAACAGTTCATTTTGATTTTGTTGCTTTTTCTGATGTCAATAAAAATCAAAACACACATGCAGTTTAGCTCTGCTTAATAACATTGAAGTTATAAGGCGTGTTTTAGTCCCATATAGTTTTAAATGAGGTACAGTTCAGAGAAGCCAGTCAGTATAGACATCACTTACATGTGTTAAAGGCATTGCAACAAAAACAAACTGTTTAATTATAGAATTAATTATAGAATTATTGTAAAAAGAGGTTGGAAAATGGTGATTTAAAAAGATCCAAAAGTTTGGAATCTCTGTCCAATGTTTTCAATAATGTTAAACTTCTGTGTGTAGAAAATGCAGAAGAGTGTATCAAATATAATATATAAAATGTATAAAAATATAAAGTGCATAAAATGATTGTAACATGTTATTCCTGTGCAGTTTCACAGATTTTGAATAATTATTTGGACATTAGAAAGCTGTAAATAAAGACATTTTAGATGTGTCCAGAAATATGAACAGAGCTATAGAAGATTCTAAAATAAGTCAGAAAGCTGCATAACATTAAGAATTATGTTGCAATAAAATTAATATCCAGAATTCATCAGATTCAAGGCGAGTTGACGAAAAATTAATAAATAGATAACTACAGTACATTGTGTATTGTTAAACAATTTCTTTTTCAGAAAATTCTTTGAACACTAAACAAAACATAAAAAAAACCTTTTGGTGAATCATTGTGTAGTTTATTATTATACATATATAAAACAACAAAAAAAATAATATGGCAAGTGATTCCGAACTTCGAACATCATTTATTTCCTTTCATTTCAACTTGTCATAAATGTGCTATACAAGCATACAATGGCAGAGTACAATACAATGTCTGGGATATAATAACCTGCATCTTTGCAAACATTAATTTACCCATACAAGACATAGAATGTTTAAAAAAAAAAAACAAGCAATAAATGCAAAATATCTCCTTTGTGGTGGCACCCAGAACTTTTGCTTACAGCACAAATCTTCTAAGATTCTTCTATTTTCTATTTTCTTCTATTGGCTGCAGAGCTGCTTTTCATATAAAATGGTGTAATATCGTTTAATACGTGCTATTTGGCACAATGAGTATTTGCTAAGTTACCTTTTGATGTTCTTGAAAGCAAACATTACAGCACTGGCCTTGGAAACTTTAGCAGGCCCATATGTGAGAGTTAAAACAGACGTTTTATTTCCCCATCGCAATTGTCTTCATGTCTATAGTCTCAGTCCCATTCAGAATGGCAATTTTAGGCTGTGTGCTTCCCACAGCTGTCTCCTTTCTATGTCCTCTTTTATTCATATAAGCACTCACACATGCTCCTCTTTTTCAACAGAGTCAGTTTCATTTCAAATGGATCTCAAACACATTCGCATTAGCACTGAGGTGTTTCTTAACAATCCAAGAATAAAGTGCTTTTTAATGCATAAGGGCTCCACTAACCCTATCTTATGGAAATACGGGCAATAATTAAAATTCTAATGAAAGGTATAAACAAGATAAACTGAACAGGACAAAATCAGAACGCCAAACCCAACTTATAATTATCTTTGATGAAATGACTACATTTGCTACACCCAACTGGAGGGCTGATGCTCTCAGTCCTGCTCTCTTTAGCTTCACAACAGCGCTGAAAGGGTTAGCAGTTTTAAAGCGGCAGTGATTGTTTGGTGAAAGATGGCCTCCGATCATCTCAAACAGCACTGAACCTGTGACTAACCGTTAATAAAAAACAAAAGCCAAGGTCTTGTCTGCGAATCCTCCTGACGCGTTCATCTTCCCACTCCAGATGAGAAACTGTATACGATTCAGGATATGACCTCAAGTTTACAGCCTGGACCTGTTGCTCCTGAGCGATTGATTGTCAGTGAGCGAAAACAGCCTGGGCCCCGGCTCAGCACTGTCTCAGCAAGAAGCTAACGAGTTTCTATCAGTCGCTCTGCCATGAACAGCACATCAGCGCCTCCTCGTTCCCTCTGCGTTTTTTTTTTTTTTTTTTTATTGGTGAATTCCATACACAGGCCCAATCTTCCTTGTGGCAGGAGTTCTGTGATTAAAGTGTATAAAAAAGCAGGCAGCTCCACTAAAGTGGCGTGATTTACTGAGCTGTCACCCCAGTTCAGGCGGGGCAAGAAGTTCAGACCCCAGCAGGAGAGGCCTAATGAAAATGAAACGAGGAGCAAGACAGCAACCTGTGGGGAAGTTCAGGGTCCAGTGAGGTGGCAGTGGAGGTAGGTTTTTTTTTTTTTTGTTGTGTTTGTGTGTGTAACACTTAGGGTGGCTCTGGCCAGTAAGTCACCTCTCCATGACCTCCTGAAACCCTGACCCCGTCATTTCCTGTCAAGCAGGATTCATCTGGCTGCTAAAAGCAGGTCTGATATCTTAAGTGTAGGATGGCTATAAATGACATATCCTGGTAGACTTTCCTTTGCCCTGTGTTTATTAATGCCCCTGCCGACACCCTTCTTTCTCTCTCTTTCCCTCACCCACCCACACGCACAAATTCACATACACCGTCACCACCACACCCTGTCCTATCCTTGCCATTAGCCTTTGGCTGCCCTCTCTTTCTCAGAGTTCACGGTCAGGCCAAGTGGATGTGTGCCCGAAGAGAGCGTTCAGGACAAGCACATGAGACCAAGGCCCTCTGATGTTCTCAAGAGCGTCTAAGAGGGGAGGATCCAGACTTTTGTTTATGCAAACTTACGAGGGAATGGGGGGGAGGGGACAGTCAGACATAGATACAGATGTCCCATGTATGATCTGCACTGTTATTTCTGACATTGAGGTCAAAGGTTATGCTGTGAGGGAGTGCAGCTGGAGAGAGGAGAAAAGAAAGGAAAAGAAAGAAGACGGAGAGGAAAAGTTGAAAAGTGAAGAGTGAGGAGGTGGGACGAGCGTGCCCCGGCGCATAAAAGAGGTCTCCATCCCACATCCATAATAGGAATGGCTTCTATTGCAGCTAAAGGACCTCTTCCTCCTGGCTCTAGCTGGGAATGTGGAGGTTTACAGAAAGTCCCTGCTGTAGCAGCGGGGAGAGGGGGGGATGTGTGCTGCTTGGCCAGGCCAGATGCGCTCCAGACAGGCCGCCATGCTCCACGCCGGCCTCTCCAGGGAAGAGCTGTTGGCCTGGACATAGCTGATTCAAAAGCTCAGTATCCGCCACATCCTGCAGCAGGACGGAGTCGGCACGCACAGGCAACCTTCTCACTCACGCTCTTCATACCAACCAGACCACTGAGGAGCTTTCACCACACACATGAGCATGCCAAACCCTCACCCCGCCATGCCACTTTTTTGTGTTTGTCCAGCTTTCTGATGCTCTGTTTCCCATCAGCACTTCTCACCCCTTCCCTTTCCACTCTTCTCCAGAGGCCTAGCATGCTACACTGCCAAACTCTGTAATGATAACAGTTCCCCACGCTAGATTATGACAACTTTAAACATACAAAGTACATGAAAACGAAGGAACGCATTAGAGGAAAGTATGATGGAGCCCTACAGCAAGTCCTGCACGTTAATGCAGCCTGCTTAACCCTATGCGGCTCTCGTTTGTCACCCTAAATAACCCACTAATTTTTACTACTTAGCGTCCTCCACCCGCGATAGGCCGCTATTTCATATTCATGTTTGCTGTGGCCTTGATATATGAGCTAAGACTATGATGTCAGCGAAAACACTTTCAATAATTGCTATGAGAAATATCCTCAACCTTCTAACACCTTTTCATGTCCAGCCCCCACCCCCACCCACCATCCCCTGAAACTTCATCTATCAGCTCAGCCACAACACTTTAAGTGATCCGAGTGATGTATGGCTCCCTGCCATCCTTGTGTTCCACAGCTAACTATTTACATTCTATCAAGTGAGCAAGCCAGCAGCCCCTTGTGTATGAGATTACCATAAATTAAAAAAAATAAAATAAACTAAGCAGCTCAAACAGTTGAAATGATAGGGCTGAAGGTTTTAATTTAATGAATAGATAATTGTATACAAATACAATTGTCAAGATTCTTACACACTTGACTTTTTAATATAGGCCTTGGGTATGGGGATGCTTTTTTGCTGTCTAATAGAAGTAATCAGTGGAGAACAAAAACTAAGCATTCATACTGCTTTAGGGACATCAAATCACACCCTGCAAGACATCGGAGAAGAGCGAGGACAATCTTAAAATATAATGGTTTCTTAATGTTTCATGGTTTGGATGTATGATTTAAGGAAGCATTAAACTTTAGTTTGTATGGGACCTCAATTCCTTAAAAGTCAGACTCATTATGAATTTGTTAATGACTCATTGTTTAGTAACTACTATGAATTCTTCATTATCTACTCTGACTTAGTAACAATCTTGAATTTTTCAGTATCTACTATGAATTCTTCAGTCACTAATATAAGTTATTGATCTACTTTGAATAATTCAGTAGCTACTATAAATTAATCATTAACTTCTATGAGTTATTAATATCCACTTTAAAATATTCAGTAACTGTTATGAATTGTTCAGCAACTAATGTGAATTGCTCAGTATTCATTATTAGTCATTGAGTAACCACTATGAATTATTCAATAATACTATGAATGCTGTACATTTTTCAGTAACTACAACTGATTATTCAGCAATTACTATAAAATATGAACTGAAAGTAACTAGTACAAATGATTTAGTAAATATGAATAATTATTCAGTAATTACTTCACATTTTACAGTATTTATATACAACTATTCAGTATATTGTAATGATTTATTAACTACTATAAATTATTCAATAACTACTATAAAATTTTCAGATGTTGCTGTGAATTACAGTAAATATTATGAATTACTCAGTTAGTACTGTGAAACTGATGTGTAAATTGGGTGTGAGAGAAAGGAACTGAAATGTGGACTCCAAAGACCCATCCACTGTAATCAAAAGTTGTTCTTATGGCTTAGCTCTGAAGAACCCTTCGCGGTACCTTTGTGAAGCACTGAGTGAATGTTATAGTCACAGAGACAGTGGAGTTTAGGTATGTAGATGTTTTGAAAGTGCTTCTCTTCATTTCCGTAATTTGGGGTATAGATTGCAGTTATCAGTGTCGTAGTTCTGCTTGTCCTCGTCTTTCCACAGAGCTTGCCTCTCAGAAGGGGAAGTGCTCCTTCCTGGCCTGGAATTGTTCTGGTTCAGGTGAAGCGGATGTGTGCTGTAAATAGGAGGAGAGCCAGCCACTGACCAGGCTGGGACAGTAGCTGACTCGTCCTACTCAGCATAGAAGGGGGGCCAGATTGTGGCGTCAGACAAAATAAACTCTTACTTCCAGGCCACTGATAGACAAATGCTGGTGACAAAGGGAAATGAGTGTCACGCACACAGGAACCCTCTCTGATGCTCTTGACCAGTTCATCCATGCTTTACAACACAGGGACTCAGCCATGGCACTTCTGTTTACTTTATGTAATTTGATATCCGACATCTTTATTTCATTTTTCTCCTTTGGCAGGCCTGTTCTGAAACTGGCAGAAATCCATGGAAGTCCCGAGCCCAAGCCCCAGTGTGAGAGCTTAAAGCGGCACACGAGAGCAGGGCCAGGCTGTGATGCTCCGGGTGTAACAAATTGATAGAAGTCAATTAAATGTCTATTATTAACCTCCTATGGCTCACTGTCAATTATCTGTCCCATTAACTCGGTAATACAGTACTGTGTATGTGCTTAACACTGAGAGGAAGCAGCATGGACACCGTCTTATCACTGCTCATTAAAAAAAAGGAACAGAAATGATGACTTTAAAATAAATTCAATTCAGTTATATTTAATTAAGCAGTTAAGGTCATTTGCACCTCTGGTCCCAGCGTTTAGATGATTCATGCTCATAATAAGGTACATTACTGCTGCTTTTATATAGATTAGTCATAAATTCACCATACTTATATTACTCTTTAGAACCCGATGTGCAAAGAAGCTCTTTACCTCATAATTATCATATTAATGATGTTATCATTCTCCACTTTCATACTGGACTGAAAATATTTGATGTGAGATTAACAGTGATTTTGTAGAGCAACTGGAGAGCAATACTAGCAATACTAGTCTGTTCGCCATGTATAACATAATGTGTAACAGCTAATATAATCTCATAGCAATTTAGTCATAGATGATCAAGGTTAACTATCTTGCACACCAGCCCTCCAAGACAGGAATTCTGTTCTGTGGCAATTTGTATTACTTATATGTTTCTGCTCAGTTTTTTCCCCCAATGTAGTTGTGGCCCTATCACACAGTGCTACCAAGCTGGGAGGGTGAAGGCTAACGCATGCTTAATCTGAGACGTCTTTCTTTTTAACTGCCATTAATGCAATGTTATTAGATAGCTCAACATGCTTGAAAGGGAACCTTAGTTAATAATTCTGCAACACCAGCTAACAGACACCTGCATTTTGCTGGATGATGGGCGAAAGCTATCCTAGCTATCCAGAGAAAGCGAGGCCAAGTACGCTTCCTTTGCCTCTCAGTCACGGACAGCTGTGGCAAAAACTCGTGATTTCCTAACGATAAGGCCACTTAGACACCTGTGTTACTTTGGAGCCGCAAGTGTAGGGAAACATAATAAGTTTTAGCCTTGTTTTCTTTTTTAGTTTTCTTTTCTTTACTTAAAAAAAAAACTTGCAGAAATGTGTCTCATGGGCCACATCTGAAATACACAAACAAAAAATGAAAGATGTTTAATGTGCTTTCACTATGAGTCTAACTGGGAGTGCTTAATTCTCTCATATTTATGATTATCATCTAAGTCTAAATAAACTTTTTACATACAGCCTTCTCATCTTTCACTGTTTCCACATTTTGGGTTTGCTTTTATCAGAAAATCACATTCAAGGAGAGAACGAGACCTCACCGATAATGTTTACATCATAACTCAATGCAACACAAACAACAAGCGCACATTTACGACTTTTCTCCATATTTTGAATCTCCAAACTATTGCATAAATGGCATGTTTCCTGCACTAACAAGAATTTTTCTCCTCCACTCGTCCACAGTGGACAAAAACCCTTAAGCTGTTGGAGAAGGAGAGGTATGGACAAAATCCCATGTAGTCATTGCTTGCCTTCCATTAACGTGTGCTGAAACCATTCAACCTGATTTGGCTTTAGTTTTAAGATGATTTGGCATACATCTCAGAACATACTTACCATGGCTCATTAACTTTAAGTGTTTTTTTCGTCTCCCAATGATAATTCAGCTTGCCAAGTCTTCCATTATTTAGTTGAGGATCCAAGTAAATAACCATGAGTTGATGACAAAGAAATCACGTAAATGTGTATTTTGGGTAAACTATCCCTTTAAAACCAGACATCCATAAACGTGAGCCAGATGTAAATAGCTTTTTCTTATGGCTTTATTTTCTTTAAGGCAGTTAAACCTTTCCTGTGTCAAATAAAATGAGCATTCTGCTCTTACAATCTTGCTTGTTTACACAAGAAACCTCTTAAATGCTTGAAATGGGATGTTCAATTGAGAGAAGCCTTTTTTCCCAACACAGGCTTTCTAGAGCTGCCTATCAGAGTCAGTTACAGGCCTGCCAGCTGACACAAACAACTCTGAGCTTTGTTGTACAATGAGGAAATGAGGGGCTGTTTGTCATTAGGGGCTTGTGGCACTGTGTGTTTCTGCCTGGCTCGTGATGCTGGCCACATCATCATCATTTAGATCCATCCCTGCAGTTACTACAGAATTAGACCCCTTTTTCTGGAGAGCTGTGTGGTTCCTCTCAGTAGATGTCTACGCTAAGGATAATAGCTAAGTTCAATGATAAGTGCAATTATTTTGTGACAAATGCACAAAAAATCAAATGAATATTCATCTCTGACCATATAGACAGCTTTATGTAGCGTTAGCATGTTATAGTTCAGCTACAGTTGCCTAGCTTTGCACACTCATGTTCATATCTCTGCCTGCGTCACAGTCCCAGCCGGTCATTTCAGCTAATGGCTCCTCTCCCAGAGATTTATGATCCACAGACAAAGAACAATTAGTGAGAGGGACATACTAAAGCCAAAAGTGCAAGAGGCAGATTTATGGTCACGTCAGAGATGTTATTCTATATCTGGAAATCTGATTTAATGCTTCCCAAATATAAGAGGGGTTCGGTCAGGGGTTAGGTCAGCCCAGGTTTCACAGTCTGATTTGCTTTTTGTTCATTTTCTAGTAGGCAATCTGTACTTTTTCTGGACCGATGAGACAAGTATACATTGTTATATGTAAGTATAATGGACATAATTCATTATAAAAGACCAGGCTGACTTCATAACTGTACGGAAAGGGTCAATGGGAAAATTTGAATGTCAGGCAACTGTCACGTACTAAGTGCTCAAAACTTTTTAAATGGCTCATATCATGGAAAAACAAAATTTCCTTGCTTTTTTGAAATAAAAGAGGTAGTATGTAAACATGTAAACAAGTTTCAAAATGTACCATTCACTTCCCAGGCCATACAGCTCATATATAAAAAAGAAACCTGCAAAAACTGCCCATTTTGAATTGTTTTCGTTTGAAATGTCACGAAAAATCAAATCACTTAAATATATCTGCCTATTTTGCCTTCATTTGTTTAGCTCCACCCACTAAAGCGAAAGTTTAGCAAGTGTTTCAGCCCCAACTGCTTTTTGAGTGTGGCACAGTACGAACCAGCCAGTAACAAGAGAGGTCGTTTACATATATTAGTCTTAAAGACACAGTAATATAAAAAAAAATTAAGGCTGTTTTGGTATATGAAACCACACAAACATCATAAGTGAACCTCAGGGGAGAAAATAAAGTGCAAGAAAAGTGTAGCATATGTGCTCTTAAAAAATCGACATTTACATGAGTAAGATACATTGATTTTGTCTAGACAACATAGTGCTCGCTTTTTACACTTAACAGTGTAGTGGGTTCATCCAATTGTCAGGCATTTGAAGAGGCAGTGAGAAATGTGCAGACTGTTAAAAGAGATGTGTTTGTGTCCTCTTTGGCCTCACTTCTTTGGCCAGGAAGACAGGGAGGAAGCATTTGTACGCTCATCAGACAGGAGATGAGGGGGCTGTGGGAAAGAAAGGACTGTTCTATGAAAAACGGATATGAAACTTTTCACAAAACAGCACTTATTAAAAAATGATTATCACTTCTAAAGAGAAATGTTGTGGATTCACTGTCATATTAATCCCTTACAAACCTCTTTTTTTACACAATTTGGAAATGGCAACTGTTTTTGTGTGAACATTTCTTGGTTTTATGAATAGTCCAATAGACGTGGCCTGAAATGGTATAAAATTGGAATAAAACCTCTTTTCATAAACATACATTAAAATTTTGGGCATCAGCATCAGTTTTTACTCATGTAATTACATGCTTCCTATTACAATCAGAAAAATGTTGCTGGAAAAATAGCAGTTGTGTAATTACATGAGTAAAAACTGTAAATCTATCTGTTACAATGAATATATCATCAGTAGTTACATTGTTGTTGCACGTTTTGTTAATATGTAACTACACAGTTATTAGAGACATGGTAGAAAGTGAGACCAAGTTTTATCTTCTCCCATAAAATTACCATACAAGACTTTGTTATTAGAGTGACAATATGTTACTTGTTCCACAGTCAGCAGAAAACTGTAGGAAGACTTTGAATTCCTGCTTCTTCTGCCTGTCACAGACAAGTCTAATGATGTCTTGGTCAGATAATAATAACGATAATAATGCATTTGAGATTTTAACACTTCTACTATGTTTTCTCAGCCATATTATAAAAAACAATTACATAGAAGTTGAGTCTGCTTAGCTGTTTAACTTACTATAGTGCAAAGAAAATTCTGTTAAGGTGACCCGTAAATCAAGGCAATTGTTTCCCATGAATCATTTGCATAACCTCAATTATCGGGTTTTACAGTGAGCAAATTTGAGCCCACTATTGTCTCCCAGCATTAGTAACTCCGGCGTTTGCATTCTTTTAAGAGAGTTTTTAGCTGATGCTTAAAAGAGCAGCGGTGGTGTAATCAATCAGCGATTGCAATCTTGTTTGCAAGTTTTCCATACCTTCTCATTAGTGTATGGCATTTGTGCAGTAATTTGGAGCAGTGCAGTAATCCTGGAAGCGCATTCTGCTGGAGCTCTGTTTCCTGCGCCCAGCGAGCTACGCTGTGGTCGGCCGCCGAACATGGCAGACGCCCATCTGCTGGGCCCAGTCTGCAGCCTAGCGGCCCATGGAGGCCCACATTAGTGGCTGTTGGCCACGGCCCCAAGTCCATTCCGCCTCGGAAACTGTGATTATGGAGCGTGATTGCGGTGTCTGCAATGATGATAAGAGGCCGGTCCAGTGTGCCAAGCAATTTCATCGTTAAAGAAGAAGAAAAAAAAGAGAACACAAGGAAAATTAATGGTGCTTCAAATGCCTGAGCTTTTTTTATATCGATAATATCCATCCGGAGCAATTTGCCACAATTGGTGGCATATGGCCTTGTCCTACACTCCATGTTGTGCCAGAAAGGATCAAATCTGTCACTGTACGAATGAAGGTCAGCAAACTAAATGTACACATAAATGAATAATGCACATGGGTAATGAGGTGCATAAGTAAACATATATAACGAGCTGGGTAAATGAAAATAAAACAAGGCCAGAGAGGTGCGGCTCCGGTCCGTGGCCTGCAGCAGATGGGAGCACAGAGGAAAGGTGGTTAAAAGATGACGTTTTGGAGTTGTGAGGTGAGAGGAGAGTGCGTGTATGTCTGGCACATACAGTATGAAAGAGGCTGCTGGGGAGAGTCCTGCAGGGAGACGTGCCTGCGGTGGTCTCTTCTGCACCGATGTTTTGAGGAGTGCTTTTTTTTTTTTTTGCCTCAGCCCTTGCTTTAGGCAAATCCCCTCTTCTCTGTCTCAGGCCTCTCAGCACTCTCCCTTTACGCCTTCACTCTCTACCTCATTCTATCTTCCTCCGGCTCTAGATCTCCTTTGGTCCTCAGGGCCGGCAGGTTAGGCCTGAAGAACTATCGCTGCAATAAGAGCAGATAAGCTTTTCGCTGGACAGAGGCACCACATGGGGCTGCACCTTGCCTGAGGATAAGGGCAGCGTAGCCCAGGGCCGAGAGACACATGGCTGAGGCCAGCGATCTCCAGATGAGGCTTTAGTGACCCCGGCCAGAGTGGAGCTGACAGGTGAGAGGCCACTGCTGCGTCTAATGATGGCCGCCGCAGGGCAGGGTAGGGGATGGACCAGACCAGATGAGACCAGAGGAGACGAACTCAGGAAGAGTGAGAGAGAGAGAGAGGAGTGACGCAAAGAACGATAGAATCTATAAACCATGGCAATGTGCCAAGAGGCCGGGCGTCCGGCGAGCGCGGAAGCCGGGCTTCATCTTCGCTGTCTCAGATCATGCATGAACATGTGGCTGTGGGCAGAGGTAGAAAACACATGCTCCGCTGGAGGGGTTATCAAAATGCTAGACATAGCTTGGCACAAAAAATCATTTTGTGCTCAGAGATTCAGCTGTTTGATATTCCTGCCCTGACTGTAGTCATCAGTGGCAAGTCTGAATAGAGCTTTGAGTAGAGATGTGTATCGGTTTCATTATAATGTGCTGCAATTTGCAAATTCTAGATCTATCAGCCTCACTTAGCATGACTGACTGAGTTTCTCACCACAGAAAAATGCACACAGAGTAAAGAGTTTGGAATCACTTTTCTAAAGTTTGGGATCAATGTTTTCAACAAAATAAAACCAGTGTGGTTGATATATTAATGTAGAAAGTGATTCTAATATGCCAGTCCTGTGCAACAGGACTTGAAACTTGAAACGACAAGTTTCAAATAATTTGTAGGAAGATAGGAAGCTGTGCAAAACAAAAATTAAGAAATTGTAGATGCGACCAGAATGATGAATGGAGCTATAAATGACTCAAATTAGAGACAACTTTCGAAACAGACACTTAAAAAGAGAAAGAAATGCTGAATAAAACATGTCCTTTTGTGTCTAGTTTACAATATTTAAAGGTACAATCTAGTTATGACAAAGTTATTAACATACGTACAACCACACCCGTGCAAGACCCGGTAGACCACCAAAACCATCAGATAAATAGGACTTAACACTTTCATCATTGATAGACGAAAATATCACTGAACTTCTTTAGGATTATCTGGATTGTGACAAGCAGAAAACGTAACCAACTTCTGAGACTGAACTTTGAAGGCGTGAAACTTGTGTGTAATGTTCTGTTATATAAATGTTTTTGTTTTTTTCCCATTAACCCTAAAAAAAAACCAATTTGTATCTAATGGCCACTTTGACAGGACATGTAGGACTGTCTCTGACTTTTGCACAGTACTGTATACAAACATTATATACATATCATTGGTGTCCAAAGAAAAACGAGTATCTCCAAAATAGTAGCTTTACAGGAGAAGGCAAAACATTGTTGACTTTTAATGTAAGTTAATGTAAAAAGCTTTTATTCCAAGCTATTTTACAACATTTCTGTTGGAGCATTCATCATGAGCATTTCACACAATGTAAAGAACATCTGCCATGCTCAAATTATGTACAAAAGTAAGAATTGGAAAAAAAACGGAGATACAAGTTCTTCTTTGGACAGCAACAATATGTAAATGTATGCAAATATATATGAAATCCAATTTGAATGGCAGATAACACATCAACTATAATATGTGTGGACCTTCCAATCTCAGTAGACTACTTTATACATGGGTCTTGAGCTTCTGGCCACCCTTGCTTTCTTACGGCAGCTCATCAAGTGTAGCCGTGCAGGCAAGTCCATGTGGCCAGTCGAAGTGCCCCAGCATCAACCCTGTCTGCGCCGGCCCCATTCCGTCCTCCAACCAGGGACCTGGGAGTGTACACAAACAGTCACCCTGCATCTGCCAGCTGATTAATCAAGGGCGATCCGGCGGCAAGTGCAGCCTACCCGCTCCTTCCTGGCTAGTCCCTGTGTATTTATTTAGAGTAACCCGTAGCCAGTCACGCTTGACCCAAAACTATCAGGAGCGACTATGGCTGCGCCCAAGCATAAACAAAAAAATGCGTAATGAAGGTAAGGGGTGGGGGGGGGGATGAGGGGGTAAAGGGGGGGTATTCTCAGAGATAGGGATCTGCAGCTCACCACAGAGCTCCTCAGTGCATACACAGAGCAGAATACAGCCCCTCATGTCCTGCTGTTCATTTCTCCTCTGACATGGGAAGGGAAATCATTGACCTCTGAAGGATGGAGGGGGGGCTCCATTCATCTTCCTCGCTGAAGTCTTTTAGCTCGAGGGCATCAAGTCACTGTTTGTCCTGGAAACCCTTCCTTCGATACATATTCCACTAATTAGAACTTTGGGATAAATCACTGAAGCAGTTTAATGAGTGATGTCATATCAACAAAAGAAGATTAAGAAATTGTTCCTGGACATTGGACTAATAAATACTTGATGGAACAAGTGAAGCAGAAGTTAATTTAAAGAATTTTTATCTATGTCATCCTCTCTGTCTCATAGACAAGCTGTATATCACATCATGTGGGCGTCTTTTTTAACTCCTTAAACTCCTTAAAGTGCACACCCTCAGTAAGTATTATTCAGTGAATGGTAAGCAATGCAAAATGATGAAGTTGTTTTTAAGTTATAGGAGAGAGAAACTGAAGTAGAACCACAAGTGAGTCAGTAAACGTTTAAAGCTAAAAAGCAATTCATTTCTAGGGAATTCAGCTAAGCACTAGCACTAAGCGCTACGTTTAAAAATGACCTTACTTGCAATTTAAAGTACTTTGTGATTTGTAACAGGGTATTCAGTTTTGTGATATGTAAAATATTTGTATTCTATTCTCTGAGTTCTTTTAACTACCCCTGTTCTGTTTGGTTGACTGCATCAACCCTGATCAAATGTGGGATTTGAACATCGCTGTAAGTGGTCCTGCAAGAGTGAAAAACATAAAGCGTAAAGATGAGGTCTCTGAAAAGGCTTATTGATCGCACATGAAGGTTAGGCAGCGGGCTGAGTGCTCAGGCTCTTAGGAGTGTGAGTCAGGCACTCCCGCGTGGCAAAGGCCAGGCCTATCATTATAAACTAAAAAAGAAGAGAACAACACACAGACTCAGACCAGACAAAGAGCCCCAATCTGAACCAGTCAACCAACACAAGGATGATTTAGCCTCTGGAATATTCACTAGTACAGTTTCATCTTTTCAACATCATCCTTGTTTTTTTTTTTATTTATATTTTTCTATCAAAATAACCATTAAGTGAAACTAATTCATTTTTCCAGATATATTTCTGAGGATAATATAAGACAACCCATTTGCATAAGGGGAAAGTCAAAGGAGAGTAAGCGAAATTTTTTTTTCCAAAACCAGAGATCAAAAAATGATTAAAAGAAATGGGAGCACCACAACTGTCACCCTCAGATAAACAGCACTTAAAGCTTTCATCTTTGAGAGAGAAGACAAAATCAAGAAAAACTTGCTCCAGAAAAAATCCACTGGTTTTTCTGTCCATCCTTCCACTGTGAGAAGACCACTCAACACTATGGGTCTGAAAGGATGTGTAGCTGTCAAGAAGTCCTTAGTGAGAAAAGAAATAGACAAAAAGAAGAATATATGCTTGTCAAACAAAGAAGCTGCTGGTGTTCTCAGAACAATGGACTGACCACCCCAGAGTCCAGGCCTGTGTTTGAGATTGCGTGGATTGTGAGAAGCAGAAAATACAATCTACTTCTAAGGCTGAACTTTGGAGGTGTGGAAAAACATCCCTGAATTCTTCTTTCAAAAACTGAAAATAAAACTTCTGAAAAGTATGAAAGTTGCAGGCAAAGAGTGGACACATGAAATACTGAACTTTTTCATAGTATATTTAGTTGTTGAGGCCTCTGTGTAATATTCTGTAAATAATAATAAATGAAAAGTTCATTCCAAAAAGCTATATATCCAATTGTAACAGCTCATGTATAATGGAAAATACATTTTTACATTTTTTTTTAATAAAGGTGATATTCATCTTAATATAGCACTGATATGTCTTATAGGTAAAGCTCCCACTCCTCTCCCAACTATTTATATCATGAAAAGAAAATCTTGAAAGTGGTCTATAATGCTTTTTGGAATGAAACAGCTCATATATTTTCTGCTTTTTTTTTTCCTAATGACCATCTTCAGTGAAAATTTAAGAAATGCAGGGGGGTCTCTGAGATTTGCACAGTACTGTAGCAGGCCAAGAATGTACTTTAAGATTGGATCATAGTTCGAGATAAGAGACTGTATGTGCGAGAGAAAGAGAGAGAGACAGAGAGAGAGGGAGGGAGCGAGCGAGAAAGATGTGCTATTTGAACATCACAGCTGGCTGCTTGGCTGTTTATTCATAAACCTGCAGGACCATGTCAGAACTATTCAAAGGCATTTTAAAGGCACGTCCTGAGTGAAGTTTATTTGCCTGTGTATGCGTTTGTGTGTGTGTGCGGCATATGTGTGTGTGTGTAACTCATCTACATGAGTCAGTGAGCAGGGTGGCAGGCGTACCACCTGGGCTGAATGTGCGTCCTGCTCAGCGGGCGTGAGGCGCTCTCTGGGCACAGCTTGTTGGGTTCTGACCTGCTCTCGGCCCCCCCAGCTCCTCTGCACCCCCACCTGGATCACTGGCGCTGCTGACTGAGGAGCTGGGGAGGAGGGGTGGGTTGGCTCAGCAGGAGCAGAACAGCCTTGGACAGAGGAGGAGAGTTAACGCAACGGTAAACAACAGCACCTTTGGTTGGGCTGCTGTCTGGCCTGGGAGTCCTGCTGTGTGACAGACAGGCTGCTGTAAAGTCATGGCATCCCTGAACGAGGACGATTCAACGTCCCTGTTGCCCTCACAAGTGCAAGGACAGCTGTTTCCAAACTGATGCCAAAACTTTTAAACACATCACTTTCAGTTAGCCTAAAACGGCTCTACCCTCAAATGTGTTCCTTCATAACTGCTGTGACAAAGTTGGAGAATATACAGAACCCTGGAAAAGATCCCATCCAACCTAATGAATTTAGATTTGCCACAGAATGTTGAGTTTCCAGTTTAAATGCTATGCTACCAAGCTGGAACATGTTGCAGCTAATTGAAACTAGTCTGTGTTAATACAAAAATGAATTGCTTCTGTGCTAACATTACCTAATGTTATCTATTCTAGCAGTGTGTCAGTTATTGTGCCTGCTTTTTTACATACCTATATTTTATATATAGCCAGCACCTGCTGTATTAGGTCTTTCCCCTACTCCATATTAGGAGTGAACAAGTCAGTCTGAGTGGCTTGATGTGAAATGTGCCACTATAGAGAATTTATCAACTTAGAATTTTTTATAACAGTGGTGACAGGAACCGGATGTCTGAAGCATTTAATGCCTCTAAAAGCTCCCTCACAGAAATTCATCACATGAAACATACTATGAATATGTCGCCTGATGTCTGAGACATTATTTTTTATGATAGTTCTGAGTAGGTTTTGACCTACAATGTATTTTTTAAAGTTCATTCATGGTGGGGAAAACATAATTAAAACAATAGAGTTAAAAGAGGAAATCATTAAATTAAAAATCAAATTATGAATGAAATTAGGATAGTTAAATACTATAAATTATATACTATACTATATACTATAAAGAAATCAGAGTCTGTGGGTTTCTCTACAATGCACCATTTCGCATCAGGCCACTTTGAATGACTTTGTCTACTACAATGATTGAATTATGGAGAAATTCAGAAAAATCAGTGGAATCCCCTTTTAGACTCCTTTTCGAGTCAAGAGTTATTATTTTGGATTACTACACTATGTAAAGTCCATTATGATACACAATGTATCATGTTGCTTTGAGTTTATATCTGTACCAGCAGTTTTGATGCTGTATGTTTGACCTTTTCCTATTCGTTTTATGTCGATTTAAAAAAAGACAAAAATGTAGCTATAAAAATGTAGACAATATGCGCACTCTACAAATTCAAATCATAAACTTAATACCTATGAACACAAATACCATATCAATTGAATACTTAGAATCTGCATTTGTGTCTGAACGTCTCTGCTTATTTCAATGAGCTACAATTAAGAGCCGGGTCATAATGAATAGTACCATGCTTATTTTGCAGTGGACTTCTAATGATTAAACTCTCTCATAGGCCCTATGGGCCATTATGGGCATAGCAACTGGGCAAAAGGTCTCTTTACGAAGACAATGTATCCTCAAAGACACTGAGTCATAGATGGCACATGGCATAGGTGTGACTCAAACTTGAGTCCCAGTTATAGAGCTCAAATACACAATGCTTAGCAGGGCTTTTATCAGGAACTCTAATGTTACCAGTGGAGCAATGAGTACACAAATAACTGAGCTTCACAAAAACCACAGAACATACCAAACAAGACTATACGATATGTCATCAGTGAGCATAATAATACCTCTTCCTGGAGAAATATTCTCTGTTTTCCAGAGAAACTCTATGTCCTTGAGGCATTTGAATATATAGTTATATACATATTTTTTGTTGCTCATAGTAATCTAGGGAAATCCACATCACCAAAGATTACACTAAAGACGGAACTTAAAACCAGATTAACCCTTCTTTTTAAAGGCGCAGAGGATATTAAGTCTACAGAAAATGCACTCAGATATTTCCTGTCAATGTTAATGCTAGCAGACAGCTCATAGTGGCAAAAATAAAATGAATGCACATCCTATGGCACTATGGTTTCCATGGATTTAGAGGTCGATTTTTGTCAGATGTTTCAGGATGTTCTAAAATTTTACTTGGCAAAAATAGGCAAATGCATTATTAATTTCGCAACGCCTAGCATTCTTTATGAGGGAGCTACAATTATGTTAACCTTGAGCCTTCACTACTATAACTTGACAAGTAAAAAAAAAAAAAAAAAATCCAAACTTTCTTTTTCTGAAGTGTGGATTGTCAGCAGCACTGTCAGAGAAGAGGCGAGGAGAGGCGACATTAAGGAAGGACACATGGCTTTGGGAAGACAGAGGGAGGAGGGAGGACTTCATAAAGTCACTCAATGATCTCCTGTCAGTGTTAAGTAGACAGGTGCTTACAGTTAACACCAGCCTAATATCTCTATGCATATTTATGACTTTCCTCCATCTAATACATTTCTTGTTAATGTCAGAACTGCCATACATGGCAAGTCTATGACTTCCTTTAAAAACTGGAATAAATAAAACAGTTTTCAAAAGTGCTAACCTACCAAACTGCACCACACTTCTGCTGTCACTTTGATCAGAAGTATTTTTCTCAGTTTAATCTTCTTCCCCTCCCTATTCACCCACTTTTTGGAGATTAAATTTGGGTTTTAGCTTTATTTACCTTCTGCGTCCGTCTGTATTTCTCAACTTAGCTGATGTACAAAGTGTGGTCAGAAGCTGCTCTGTGCTTTCATAAGGAGAGCGCTGTGGGAATGGGATTGGGAGTGGAGAAAGCTGCTGCATCTCATCATTGAGAAAAGGGAAATGACTTTATGGTCTCTACAGACTTGAACACTGATTACTCCCTAAGTCTGCCTCTCGCTTGGCGGCAAGCCCTTCACTTCCCATGAAATCTTGGCCCAGGGTCGCGAGTCAGTGTGGAGTGAAAAAAAGTGGAAAAAAAGATGGAGGGAAGGAGGAGGGCATTGAGACATGAAACGGACGAACGAAGGGAAGTTTCTTTTACATAGCAGAGTCTCAAAAAATTAACGCAGGCCAAAATGAGATCTGGGAGTGACATATGAAGTTAAGCCTTGGTTGAGTCAATCATGATTTGTTCAAACCAAACAGAACTGAAATATCTGAGAGCTGGAAATTTATGTCCGTTCATTTGTCAGCACCATTCAGACAACATAGCATGGGCTTACTTTAGGGTTTGTAAGATTTAAAATGGACATGGGAAATGAAACATGGCACTGTAATAATAGCAGCAGTAGTAGTAGTAGCAGAAGAAGAAGAAGAAGATGAAGAAGAAGAAGAAGAAGAAGAAGAAGAAGAATGACAACTACAACAACTCCAGGCTCATTAAGGATTTTGGAAAACGAATACTGGAAATGAGCACAGCACAAGAAGAAGACAAAGAGCAACAATAACAGCAAGAAGAAGAAGAAGAAGAAGAAGAAGAAGAAGAAGAAGAAGAAGAA
>JAILXH010170592.1:10130-27294 GCA_023558415.1 Piaractus mesopotamicus
AATATTTGAACAAGAGGTCTACAGTTCAACCTATCATTGAATTTATTTGAATGCATTTAAGCTGTTTTTAAAATACAAGACAATGAAGTAGTCAGAAGTGTCAACTTTATGGATATAATTTAATTCTGGGTAATTAAAGACTTTTTTACTCATGGTTTTCTAAATTTAGGAAAGTAAATTGATCAATTGGTTGCTTAGTTGTTTTGGTTGCCCACCTATGTGTCATTGCATTATTACGCAGCTTTCAGGTGGTCTTGATTTTATCACAAGAAAAGTTTTCCACCAGAACACACCACATGAACAACCTCAAAAGTGTAATATTCGCAACAAATGAAGTTACAAACTGGTTAAAATAAATGCTGTTTTCGTCATGTGTTAAGCACATTTAGATCACAGCCAAGGAAAGAACTGAACAAGGAAACAGATTTTGGGTGGCATAATACAAAGACACATACTTCAGACACCAAGCATGTCTTGGCTATTAACTACATTTTAGGTAAGAGGGAGCTGTGTAAATTAATTGCTTATAAGGAAAGAGGAAGGTGTGTTGGATGGTGTTTCTCACTGCAGCAAGACAATTGCCCAAAAAAATACTGCTAAAGCAACTATGAAGTTTATCAAGGCCAAAAAGTTTAATCCTTTTGACTGGTCAAGTCAATCACCTAACCTAAATACCAGCATGCACTTACTTCAATTACTGAAGACAAGACTTAAAACAAAAAGCCTGTGAAACATACAGTGGAATATGCCCAGCATCTAGTGATATCTATAGGCTGAAGACTTCAGGCAGTCATTGACTGCAGCCTACTAGTACTAAACATGAACATTTAAAGCTATACTATGTAAATTTTGGGGATTTGCGGGGGATTTGGAGACCTCTCTATTGGAAATGTGTAAATGCATGCAACATGCGGAGCATTTTGTAAACTCGGTTATGCTTTGGACTTCTTCCCCGATATCTAATTGCAAGCACACTGACAGAGTATTCAAAGAGTATCTATTATTGTCATCATATCTTTATCAGTATAATGTTGCTTTTGCATTTGAGACCTAAACATTGGACACTTCTTTCTGAGCCTGTGTGTGTGACGTTACTAAGTAAACTCTCACAAAATCTGCCCCAACACCTCTGACTTGTGAATGAATTTTTTAGGCTTTACAGGGTGACTCACAGCAGAACACAGATACCATACTTCAGCATGTTGTTTTTCTCCTGAAATGCTACTTCTTTCATTTTTAACAAAAATCTTACATAGTGCAGCTTTAATTTCACATTTCACTGTGTTACCATTATAACATTAGGCTGTTAGGACTGTTCACTCAATATAAATGTAAATACCCTCAAATAAAATTCTGTACTTCAAAATAATGGTCATTGTTTCATTTCAAAATCCAATGTGCCGGTATGCAGTGACAATTACTCGAAATTACTTATGGACTACATTGTATGTTATCTCTATTAATATGCATTAAAAATAACATTGTGGTCTGCTGTGTGTATTTATTCTTGTGTCCTACCAGATCATGCCTTGATTGAAGACTAGGCCAAGGACATTGCCGCTGATGTCAAACTCACCATAGGAGGGCTGAGGACAGATATAAACTGTAGTTATCAAAACCGGTTAATCTTAAAAGCATGTGAGGCTGTTTGGAACACTTACCCAGCCTGCCTCCAGGTCCCAGCACCAGCAGTAGTTAAGGAAGCGTACTATCAGAGCCCTCAGGAAGTCTCCAATGAGTATAGTCAGATAGGTCACCTGGATATCTGAGATGGTCAGCTTTACAAACTCCTGTTGAGAGTAGCGAAGGAGAACTTCAGATTAGCCCTGCATTTCAATACTGTTTGTAGCGTGGCATTTTCCAGTTGTCCTTGCCATTTCCCCTTTGGAGAATCCCCTAACGATTTCAAACTGGGATTTGTGTAACAAACTAGTCCATTTGTTATGCCTGCCGAAGGAGCTTCATTACTTTACTCTGCTAGCTTAAAAGTTAACAAGCTAAGAGATGAACTGCTAACAACAATTAAAAAGAAGGACAATGCCTCACAGTTCTCATAAACTCTACACTTAAGCCAGACAAAGAAATTATTAACAAAGTTTTTGTATGGTCCACTCAAAAAGCAGTTTGCTTGTCTAGCTAATTAGCTCACTGAGGCTAGCCTAGCTGATGGCAATTGTGTTGGGCATGTTAAAAACAGTATTGAAATGCAAGTTAAGTCTTGGCAAGAAGAAAAAAAAAAAACCATTTTCAGTTAGGAATCATCACCTATGATGTACTGACACTGTAAATTCACAAGAATGCTTAAACTTTCCTTTGACCAAGTTGGCTTATATTGCAAATGCTTACATTGAACATACTGAAGTGTAACATTATTTCATAATCTTGCACAAACCATTGCAGTCATGATTAAACTAGTATAAAACCCAAAGCTGAACCTGAATTTCTTTCACAGTAATTAATTACAACATAAGCATAAGTTATGTAATGCAATTCATTCACAGTTCATATAGACTGAAGTGATTTTTCAAATGCATCTAAATCATTAGCATGGCAGGGGCAGTGAGTGAAATAAAGAGGGTCATTACTATCCCCACTGTTGTCTCCCAGCATGGGCCTCGGATGACGTCAGCAGGGTCAACAGGGGGTGGTGTACCAGTCTCATTGGGGTTATTGGCCGTGTAGTTGGCAAAATACTCCTTCATGAACCAGATACTGGCATTCTTTATGTCCTTTTCTTCTTCCAGCTTAGAGACAAAAAACAAATATGCTCATTGCATAAATCCTCCCTTGACTACCTAAAATGTTGTTTTTTTAAATCAGCGTTGAGCAACTCTTTTTCTTGAGGGCCTGGAGGCAGATTTTTCTTCTCAAACATACCTAATTCAACTCATCAGTTAATAGCCAGATTTATTAGGTGTGTTTGAGTTAGAGTACTTTGGCCCTCAGTTCACCACCCAGGTTTTAAACGCCGGTGATTTCATACTAAGAATTAGCATAATTTTCTTACCTTTGCATTGACCTCATCAAACAGAGCCAGCAGGAAAGTGTAGAGGTTACCCAAGAAAAGTGCAAAAATGCGGCCAAGCTGCCACTTGAGGGCAATGCGGGGGTGGTACTCCTCCAGCTCAGCAATGGTTTCAAACAGCATGGGGCCTACCAGTCCCAGCAGAGACATGATGATCTCCAGCTGAAAGGTGTCCACCAGTATGCAATCACCATTCACTATTTTGTACATGTTGAATGCTTTAAAGTCATAAATTAGGACATATAGCTTTTATAGCTTCTATATACTGTGTATAGTATATACACAATACTTTTTTTTATTATTTTTTGTGGCATACATGTACACATAAAATATCAATGCTATATTATGATTAATACCATCTAAAATGTGTTTTCCATTAAATGTCAGCTCTTATTCTTTTTAATAAACTTTATATTCACATTGTTGCAAATGTATAAAGTACTTTAGAATGAAACTCTTCATATCTTCTAAACTCTAAAATAGAGTGACAGAGAATATTAGGAAGCAAGCTTGATCCTTTAAAACATATTCGTTCAGTCTAGTATATGTCTATAGTATTATTTTAGTATTATTATTTTAAAACACTAAAACAATGTCAGTACTGCCCTGCCTTGACTTGCTCTGAATTTACCATGGAGGAAGAATAGTTAATGTAAATACTGCACATTTTACTACATTGTTGCTATGCAGTGCACTTGTTAAAGTTTGTCATTGTAATACCAATTGCCCATCTGATCCCGTTTTGAGCTAATGAGGATAAAAGTAAAGTTTTTAGGCTATTTAGTTATACAAAGACATCTATTTCTGTATTTTCTCAGTCCATACATAATGGAGTGTGGATTGAGAGACATAAAGTAGAAGTTCTGTTGTGCTGTATTACCTCATTTTTCTCATACCATCCTAGGTCATCTCTGTTAGCAAACTCTTGAGAGCGTTTGACCACAAAGTAGATGAGGTAGCCACTGCCTCCCAGGGTGCAAGTGATGAGGAAGTTGGCCAGAACACGCAAGAACCTCCTGAGGTGAATGTTCTCGTCCTTCTGGTTCTCCTGTTCATCCACTATGGACTCCTGCAACACACAGCATAACTTTTCAGTAAGAAGGTAGACACTCATTTGAGATACCTAGTCTCAAATACTCTAAGAACACTCACATTGAATTATGATAAATATCACACACAGTACTGTGCAAAAATCAGATGTATACCCTACATTTATGTTAATTTCCAGTCAAAATGGCCATAAAGTACGAGTTATACATTTTCCAGGAGATTCTTCTGAGGAGATTAGATGTAAAATTATCTAAGGAAGGGGATAATAAGGGAAAGAATTTTCCAACTTGAGTTCAACACAATATTAAAAGATACAAAAAAAATGGAACTCCTAACAACTGTGGAACGCCTGGGAGACCACCAAAACTGTCACCAGATAAAGAGTGCTTGAAAGCATGCATCTTTGAGAGACAGGACAAAATCAAGATCCACTCTTGTTGAGATCTGAAAAAACCCACAGGTGTTTCTTTCCATCCTTAGCCTGAAAGCTTACACAGTATGTCTGAAAGAATGTGTAGCTGCAAATAAGCTGTTGCTGAGAAGGAAAAAGACAAAAAAGGAAAAAGAACAATAGAATGGTCACCCCAGAGCTCAGCCCTCAACATCATCACATGGGTTTGGGATTACTTGGATCATGAGAAGTATAAAATGAAACCAACTTCTAAGATTAAACTTTGGATGTGTAGAAAAATATTCCTGCAGATTTCTTTGTAAAACTGAAAGCTTGTCTCCTGGAAATAAATGAAGCTTTATAAAGGCACATGCGGACACACTAAATACTGAAAAACATTATGTTCAGTTGTTGAGGCATATATATGGCTTCTGCTTTTTTCCTGATGTTCAAAAATGCACTTAGTGGCAGTTTTGACTGGACATTAAAAAAATGATGAGGAGTCTCTTCCTTTTGTACAGTATTAACTTCCTTTATGCTTCTGTATTTAACAAAAAGAAAAATGGAAAAACAGACACACACACATCCATACAAACCTACCCCTGTGTACCCACACACACCTTGAAGCTGGTGGTGATGGAGGCATACTTGTTGTCGGCTGTCTCTGCATTGCCGATGAGGTAGTCCCAGCTGGTGAACATTTTCCAGGCGAAGGTGAATTCACTGTCCTCACCGTCCCCGCCCCCCACATCTGCGTTTTTAGCCATCCTAACGGCGAGAGTGGACTACGTTCACAAACTCACTGAGAATCCACTCTGGCTGGCAGGATAACAGAAGCGCATTCTGCCACGCAAGCAACCGGTTTGAGCCATGGCAAGCAAATGTATGCCTGACTATGGAAAAGGTTAAATCTAATCTTATTCTAAAAACATAAATGCTTAAAACTGTCCAATATAAACACATAACTGACCTTTTAATTAATTCTCTGACATAGCACATTGTCTGTATATATTTACCCCTCAAGATCTAAAATATCATGCATTTATAAGAGCTACCTGAGAGGAACTGTGCTACTTCCAATCAACAGATACACAGCTGGCTGTTTCATTATTAAGTATGGTCTGTAGCAATATTTCATGCCATTTCTAGAGGTTCTAGTAATGGATGAAACAAGAGACTCACGTTCGGATCACAACCATCAGGCTATACCCGAAGGTCCCAATGCCCACCATCAGGTAGGACAGAGGGAGACGGAACTTCAGGAAGCCAATGGTTCTCTGGTTATTATAGTAGCCATAGAAAAGGACCGAATACTTGCAGTAACCCTGTTAAAATAGAATTCAGTGAGAGGGAGACACAATGTTAGACACAATGATTTTTTTTTTTTTAGCAGAAAACAAATATTAAGATACAGATTCTGTGACACTGTATATATCACACATTGTCATATAGTTAATACATTCTTAAAAATAAAGATGACAAAAAGGGGTCTTTGGAGTAAAGCCACAGAAGAACCACTTTTGGTTCTCTAGGGAACCTTTCAGTGAATGGTCCATTAACTTTTTTGTAAACGTGATGTGTAGGTGTGAAATAAAATTCTAAAGTTTGAACAACCTTTTTGTAATGTGAAGGCTTTATACCAATTAAACTTTTTCCTAGAACCATACCAAGCCACAAACTATTTAGGAACCTTTAGTTTTTAAGATTATAGATGTAGTATGGAATAAGGGATACATCTTACATTAAAGTCCGTGAGAACAGAGTAGTCCATAGCAGTGTCCTGTTCCTCTCGTGGCACTGTTTTCCGAGGAATAGATCCATAGGGAAGGCCCATGAGAACCTGAAAGATATTTACCATCCGTTTTGGCTCATTAGAAATAAACAGTGATAGCAGCAAACAGAATTCTTCCACATGTAAACAGGACCATGCTTGCCAACCTCTGGGATCACGACCAGGCCAAAGGTCAAACTGAAGAGGACTAAGTTCATGCCATACATCCAGCGGAGGAAGATGAAGTAAGAGGCGACCGAAGAACCAAAGTGACCTAAAAGTGACGTGCACAGAGGGACAGGTAGGAAATTCAAATGCAGTTCCTATTCTTTTCACTAGGTGGCAAAGTGGTTTTCCAATATAATTCTGTAGCGAAGGCCTGCTTTCTTTATAAGATTCCATGTAATGAAACAATTTGGCAAAAATCTAAATTGCACCTTATGTAAAGAAATAATTGGACAAAAAATCTAATTTACACTTAATGTAGTCGACATGTTTGGTGCGCAATGTTTGTTTAGTTTTGTAATGATGCTACAGGGCTAATGTAGTTTATACTTCATCAGTTAGCACTGTGCAAATTGCATGTATAAATAATCAAACACTTGCCTCAAACTAATTCAAGGACTTACTTACTTATCCCTGCAGGGCATTTTTAATGCAGGCATAAAATAGAGAAAACATAGGTTTCTGAACTTCTGTAAGATACATCTATTAAAGTTTTATGAGTACTGTTCAAGAGACAAAAATGGACTAAATAAAAGTGGACAAATGTATGTTGCATAGCTATAAACAGTATAAACATCTTGAAGCCTGAATTTTGTCAGAATTTTTGTTTATTTGTCCAAACCACAAAACAAAGATTGTTTGAAATTATTTTCTATCTTATTGTTTTGAGGTCAGTGTTTAAGGAATTAGGCATGCAGTTTATACTATTCCAATAAGCTTCCTTTACTTGCTAGATACATTAGCCTTGTAAATGCAGTTCAAATCTGAAAAAGTCAACTGTGGACATCAAACATGTCTTGGCTAAATAACTACATTCAGGGTAAAGTGAAAATTATATAAACTATGTAATATTTCACCGCATTTCTTTCATGCTACTTTACCTAGCATTAAGTGGAGTGACGTTAGCCAGAAACAACTTCTTCTCAGATTTATACATTTGGCTTATACTGACCTCTTAAAACAGTACCTCTAATGAGGTAGAGGCTTATCATCATTCATGCCACACTAAAATTGTGGTTATAACATTATGCAAAAATTTTGAGGGTGCCCTTCTAAAAGTAGGTTTTGGTTAGATATTGCTATTGTGAAACTTGTTTTTCCATCTCCCCATGCAGACATTTCCTGGCTGCCCCACAGCAAAAGACCATACCTGTGCAATCTATAATCATTTATTAGAGAACATGAGGCCCTCCATGTTCTGAAGCAGCTAGTTATATTAAGCATAAACATGATATCACAAGGTAATTCCCTACTAAAGAAACTGGATTATATGGCAGTTGCTGTGAATTGATTTATTTTGCAGGTTTTTGCCAGTGTTGTTAACCATGAGCTGAACTCTTAATATTCTAATAAGTCCTCGCAACAAATAAATGTTGGTTTGACTTTCTCAATAATCAGAAATACAGCAAGACATGCAGGGTGCAAACAGTCAAATATAACTCAGTTTCACCCTGAATCACACACTACACTAAAATATGTGAAATGTGCAATTCAACGATCATACTGAAACAGACCACTTATATCCAAACCACTCACTTTCAACCTCTTTTATTTTCCGTTCCCAGGGTATGCAGGCCGTCTTAAAATTTTCAAAATCTCTTTGAAACTTGATCCATTTCTGACAGAAAACAAAGAGAAATATAAAACACATTTGACATAAAGATAAAAAAAAAACATAACTAAATCATAGAATATATTCTGTCAGTTTTGTAAGATTCTTACCTTCATCATCATGACTTTGTAGGCATAGAGTTTCCTGCCCTTTCCTTTTCCCAAAGCCCCCTCAAACTTATCCACAAACAACTGTGCTTCCCTACAGAGAAAATGAGCAAATGGGTGAAATGAAATTTGGATTGAAGGCTGAATGGATTTTAAATGTAGCATATTTGCTGCAGATGATGGAAATGACTGAACTTCTGGTCTGCATTGCAGATGAAGGAAAGAAAGTAGGCAGTAAAGCTATTTCTTCATTGTTAGACAGACTATACTGGCAAGTTAAATTCTCCCATTAGCAATAAAAGCAAAGTATTTAACAAATAGATACTTAAATAAAGCAAACCAATGAGGCAAATGAGGTAAAATAGTCATACTTTAAATTCTCTTAGTTAAAATGTATTTAACTCATACAGATTTTGTACGCATGCTTGATGCCAAGTCACTATGTCTAAGGGCAGGCCAACGAAGTCCACCTTTGAACTTAAGAATTAAATTATAAAATTAGCCACGCCCCATCTCCCTGTCCTTTTTAATAACTTTCATTATATTATGAAAGGAGATCCTAGACCAGATGTTCTGGAGCCTCCTGTTCATACAAACAAGGGCTGTAACTTGGCCATTGATTTCCTCCTAGTGACCAATCATAGACTGAGTTTCAAGATTTCACAATTATTTGTCCTGTAGGGAAATTTATCTAAGGACATAAAATCTGACACATAATTACAGCATGCTAATGCTAAAGGGCTGCAATTATCCAAATAGATCTCAGAGAACATGCACTCCTCTACAGTACTTTAGGTGTTTGAGCCTCCTCTTCATCCGCCAGGGCTTGTTCCTAATGGTCGCGATCAGCTTCTTCTTCTCCTCTACTTCCTCCATCAGTCGGGCCCTCTCCCCCTCTGACATGGACTCCTCCTCTTCTTCCCCCCCCTCTGACTTTGAGTCCTCACTTGGACATTGCAGGGGACGGAGGGATGAAGAAAGAAGGAGTGATGAGCAATGCTATAAACGGTGCTAGCAGACATTTATGCTGATCTGAGACCAGTTTTGTAGCTTCTTTACTGGAACACAGTCCTAGACCAGCATAAAGAGGGAAACTTCACCCTAGAGCCCGATGGTCAAAGTGTCTGGCTTCCACTGTCAAATAATGCAGTAGGCCTGTTTAAAGAATGCATGTGGAGCCAAAGCATTAAAAATGCAACGCTTGTAAAATGTTAATATGACACCGTTTAGTCAACATAAGGACTGAAAAATTCTAAAAGATTTTTTTGCTCATGACTACAAATGTTAACATTGCTAGTAATGAAACAAAGCTTGTTGAGACCAGTAAACATTATGCAATCATGCTAACTGGCCTGTTTAGCTTTCATCTGCTGTGGGCCACATGAGGAGTTTTGGAATTGCAGAAAATAGCACAGAGGAAAGCAGAAAAATTCCCTCTTTTCTGGCACCACCTACAAAGAACTTAACTTTCTTTCAGAACAAGCTCTTACTCAGTGTGTGGTATACTGTGTGATCTTTGAGGTCTAGCAATCAGCTTCCTTTGACTGTTTTTTGGGCTCAGTTAAAGGCTAAAATTTCTGTATAATTTCATTTTTAAAATAAAGTCATACTAGAGAAACTTACAGAGTGAGAATTGTTCAGAGAGACAATAGTAACTAGACATCTGAAGAGGTTAATGCCTCTAAAAGTGACATAACAGAGAGCGCCTTTCATTATGTAGAAAATTTGTGTGGTGGAATTCCCCTTTAAACCAAATTTGACCGGGCTTTTGTGGTTGTTGCCCCAAAACTCTCGAACAACCTACTTATCAACATATGATGTGTTGAAAGTGAGCACCTGTGTCACTCATTAGCATATAATCCATCCCATATACAAGAAAAATTCATGTAGATACATTTGATATCATTAAAAATAAATGTGCAATATATGTGCAATATGTGTGGTTTTAAAATATATGTGCAAAATATATTTAACTTTCTCCTTTAAAAAAAGTTTTTTTTTTTTTGGAGACACAAGGTTTTGTTCTGACAGCGACAACATGCACATGTCAATTAATTTATTGAAATATATTCACATATGTTGAAATATATCTAACAGTGTCAATTTTTTATATATTTCCATATATGTCAAATGTATATAAAAATATATTACAAGGCTGACACATATCTTGAAAAACACATGTAAATATATATCGCTTGCACATGGGACTGGTCAAATAAGCTCATTTTATCTGTTTGTGATATGTTCTTTTAAAGGGCCCATATCATCCAGTTTTTTTTGTTTGTTTTTTTTTTTAAATAAAAGAGTTTGCTGTAGTGTGTAAACATTTTTAAAGTTTTAAAATACACGATTCACTCCCCAGCTCATTTGGTCAACATATGGAAGCTAAGCTGCAAAAAGAGCCAACTTTGAATTCATTGTTTTTGTGATGTTATGAAAACCAACTTATTTAAATATTTCCACTGTTCAGCTTACAGCAGTTCAGCCCTGCTTGTTCACATTGAAGTTAAGAGGAATGTTTCAGCCTGGACTGCTTTTTGATTGAGGCAAAACAGAGCAGCCAATTAGTACAGAGGTCATTTACAGAGTCTTTCAGGCACAGTAACAAAGGCTAAAGGGATAAAGAGAGGATGGACAATGGTCATGTAAAAATTAACTGCGAGTGATTTTGGTACATAAAACTACACAAAAATTATAAGTGGACCTCAAGGGGAAAAAATACAACACAAATTTAGGGTATGGGCGCTTTACGGCTGCAAAGCACTTTGACTCAGTGCTGGTTGTTTTAAAAGTGATATATAAAAAAACAATGTTCTTAATAAGTATTATTAAATAATTAATTTCTTGGTAGAAACAACATAAAACAAGAGAATCTGTTTTAGGTTGTTATCCAGCATACCTACTGTTCTTCTTCTTACTGTTCTTGTCATCGTCCTTGCCTTTGCCCTTGCCTTTGTCCTCCTTCTGTTTCTTGCCGCCTCTCTTGTTTCTCTTGTTGGATTCCCCGTTCTCACCCCCGTTCACTCCCGGTTTGCCTCTCCTCCGGTTTCCTGCGGACCTCCTCTGTGGAATTTCATCATCGCTGTCCTCCTCCTCGACCTGCTTCTGGGCAGCTTTTTTCCTGTTGGCTGCTCTGCGACCTCTTGGGGGCTCATCATCTTCATCTTCGTCCTCGCCATCCTCACTGGCGGCTGCCCTGCCCTGTTTGCCTGCTGCTGTTTTTTTCTTGCCACCTTTGCTTTTGGCATTGGTGTCCTCTAAATGCATACAAGTAGGTATGTACAAATGCTCATGAGAGCAAAAGAGCCATACTTTCTTGAGTTTCCACAATTAGAATAAGTCAGCGCTCTTATTCACAGATGAAAAACAGAAAATTCATCATAATCATGGAATAAAGTTGGACCAGTATTGCACACAAAGTTATACAGTAACAAAGAATCAAAAAAGGTACACAAACACACAAAAAGTACAACTTTCTACCTACCCTCCGCACTCTCCACTTCTCCATCAATCTCTATGCCCACTAAATAAGAAAAAACACACAGGACCCCATAACATACCTCTCTCAAAACACACCAATAGAAATAAGATTTGGAAAATGGAGCAAAACAGGTTAAATAAAATATCAAATGGAACTTCATATCACATCAAGTAATTTAAAGTAATCTGGCTCACCATCCTCTAATTTCCTTGTAACGTCACTTTTTTTTGGCATTTTGGATGTTAGAGATGCTCCGTGTGCTGGAATGTTCTGCTGGACACAGGCAATCTAGCACTTTCTGCCAGCGCAGGTGTGCAGCTCCTATCCAGTAACTGACTCCCTATAGCCATGGCAACACCACGTGATCTCCCCATCAGATATGTCTAATATCAGGGGTAATAGTATCAGCTGATCTGTGAAAGCAAAAATAAAAATCATTAAAGGGTAATTCAGAGCATGTTTGAACCAGTATATTTAAGATAATCAACAACAGGTAGAACAAATAACTGGGACTGATGAGCATAAAGGGACTTCCAGTTAAGGAGCATTCAGCAATTTGACATTTCAAGGCCCACTTAACACATCAACGGTTGCTTAGGACCAGCAAGGCAGCATATTATGTCTGATTAAACTGTCAGATACACTCTCACTCATTGGGACATATGACACCTTGCACTTGTCACAAGACGAGCACCCTTAAACATTTAATGAAGGTTTAGGTTTCCTTTCAGAGGCAATTAAACACATTTCACAGTGTATTAAGCTTTACAGTTTCATATCACTAGTTATAAGCCAGGACTCAAGAAGTCATCCTTTTAAACTGGCAAATATTTTGAGACCAGAGATTTGACTATTTGAATATTTAGTACATGTGGGATGTGAGCTACAATATTCCACATACGAGACATGGTAATATATACACTTACAAATATAGACAGAGACACAGACAGACAGGCGCGTACACACACGTGATATGAGTCATCCAGGCACTTGCTTGACGATTCAGGGGGTTTCACTTTTCACAGACAAGCCACAACATAGTCATCAGTCTGCGTCTGTTATACTGGACATCACTGAAATCAGCCCACACAAACCTGTACCCGCATAAAAGCATGTGTGAGCACATTTACATGTACGTCCACCCACACCCAAACACATCATCACCGGCACGATCATACTTGCTGTGCATAGGTCAAGGTGGTGGTTAACAAAATGCTCTAAAACGTACTAAAACGTACTTCTCGAATGATGGTAAGTTAATAATTGATGGTTTGGTTCATGTAATGTGTATGAGCGGCACTTAAATGTTAATGTAACTTGTCTGGTGCGGATGATGACCACATCTCATCTCAAGAGAACATGGGCTATTTGTATGGTCTGAGCTAATGGGCCATCCCCTCAATGACATCTGAGTATGTATCTTAGTATACTCCCCATTCCTTGTGGTTCCTGAATACCAGTGTTGTAGTACTTGAGTCCAGTCTCAGTCTCAAGCTTATCTGGACTTCTTGTCTTGGTCTCAGTTGTTGAGACTTGCTAAGTGTGATGCCTCTATTTGAGGTATCTGGAAGCTAAATTATAATTGAATATTAACAAAACCAAAAAAAAAAAAAAACAGAATAAAACAGTCCTTTCAGTGCATCAGAGGTTCCAAAACTTTTGCAACTCATAGCCCACACAAACGATCACATAAGCTTCCACGAATTTAAGCAATCAGATCGTTTTTTTTCCTGACTCACCGAATGAGAAGACTGATTTGGCAGCTACTGAGTGCTGCATATCAGGCTGCAGAGAGGAAAGCTGCAAACAAAGTTCTGGCTCAGTTTAACAGGTCTATATATTCACTGTGTTAAGTCTCCAAGTGAGGGTGTAAACTTTCGGGTCTTAAAGTTGCATTTGAAATAAAAGGCCACGAGAGGTGCATGGCATTCTGGGAGTCCTCTACGTGCTCCTCTCTGTTCTCCCAATTGGCCCAAGCCTTAAATCCAGTGGCATCGCCACACAACCATGGCCTCAAGCGTCAGGTGTCCCGGTGACCCACACAGCCCGAACAAAGTCTCTCTCGCTCACGCTGCAGCCTCCCTGCAGCCAGACTGCTGACCTGTCCACCATCCTGGCCAGCACATGTGCCGGCTGTGTGTTCAGCACCTTCAAAGCCGTCGACCTCCCCGAAAGCTACACTGGCAGGGAGCTCTCTTTGCCTAGGCTCCACCACTAGCCAACGCAACCAGCTTTACTTGTCCCATCCTCAAGTTCAGCGTTTCCTTCCTGAGATCAAGCAGGAAAATCCAGACAGAGTATGCATGTGTATATGCATCCTGTATAGGCACAAGCCAGAACTCGGCACTCAGCTCAGGTCCCCCACCACGACCGGTAGCCGCTTCTTGCCTCTCATGTTGGCCTGGCCACCGATGACGGACTTGAGTTGGACGGTTGTTGTTTCTCAGTTGCCACTGTGTCCCTGGCAGTGTGTCTTTTGTTTTGGGAGGAGCTGAGCACGCAATCGGCACTTGTGCTGGTCAGGATGGTGATGCCACCAGAGCTCCTCAGAGCCAACACCAGCCAGTAGCCACTAGCTACAATATATTTAGCAGAAAAGCCTCAACAACTAAATATAACATACACTTTTCAGCGTTAAGTGTGCCCATTCATTGCCTTTAACCTGCAGAGATATATTTTAGTGCTTCTTGCAAACACCTCCAAACTTCAGACTTACCAGTTAGATACATTTTCTGCTTCTCAGGCCAGAATATCTTGATATTTGGAGCTAGTCATCTTTCAGTCTGTCTTGTCTCATGAACTGCTACCCAAAACATGATGCTCCCACAATGCTACACAGTAGATATAGTGTTCGTTATCGTATGGTATTTATGGTGTATGGTATTGTTGTGCTCAATATATCTTTTAGAATTCAGGTCTCATCAGATGGTTTTGGATGATATGATTTGGTATTTCTTGCAAACTTTAGATGTCATTCATTTTTATGATATACCCAAGATCAACAACTACAGCCCCTATTGTAAAACAGTGTAAACAAAATAGTGTATGCAACCAAGTTATTGTAGGTTAATTTTCAATTAATTTTCCAAATAATTATCTATGTCTTTTTCTCGATTTCGAAACGCAATTTTAGCAAAGGTGGGTAGACTTGATATCCGATGTTTACCATGTCGCTGTTTCAAACACTCCAGACAAAGTGTGGCGCTGTTGCCTGAGTGCTGAGCGGTCCAGACCCGAACACACTACGCCGTTGTACGAGCAGTTCTGGGACTTTTAGAGCTGCCTGGGGCTAAGCTTGCTAGCTAGCTACAAACAGGCTACTAGATACACATATATCATTGTTTATAGTTTACATCTTAAAAGATATCAGTTCCGCACAATGAGTGGAATGCCAGGCACTGCTGTAATTCAGATCACCAACCTGTCCTCGTCTGTTAATAGTGAACAAATGCGAACTCTCTTCGGTTTCCTCGGAGATATCGAAGAGTTGCGGCTATACCCCCCTGAGTAAGTGTATGCGTTTTGGGCCACATCAAGCAAGAAACGCCGAAGATATATTATTGTGTAGTTAGTAACTGAGCTGTGTTTCGTAGAAATTTCAAGACTGATGAGTTGACCTAGCTAGCTAGCTGAACATCTCTCCAGGACAACCCCGTACTAGCTAGCGGAGTACCCTTAGCCCCTTAGCCAGCTAACCTGCTAGCTACCTACCCACATACTGCACATCTAGTGTTATTCACGTAGCTAACCTACCTTTGTCCAACGTTAGTCGCTACAGCTAGAGAGTGCACGCACCGAAACTGAACGGGAAATAAAGGAGACCAGTTGCAGCTTGAAGGCCATTTTCTACACTCACTGTGTGGACAAAAGCTTTATTCAACCATTCTTAAATTAAGGGGTTTAGTGTTTTAATGACCCCATGAACTGTAAGACAGTGCTGTTACAGTTGACTGACCTAAATATTTCGTGTGACAAACACGTTATAAAATGTTTTAGCTTGTCCGTTTATGTAGTGGCGTAACGTTACAATGTCAGGAAAGTCCGACATTTCTGTACCGCCAAACCATTTAGATTCATAGTTAGAAATTCCGTTTGGTTTAGTATAAACCGTTGACCTTTGATTGGCGTAATAAATTTCAAAAGCAGTTCAGAATATCAGCGCACAGGTTTTAGCTAGAAGTTTGCAGCTGTTGATTTTGAGGAGGGAAATCATTTCGGGTCAGTGTAAACCAGATTATTTGTAGAGGCCTTTATGATCTGTGACATCTAGCTATCTGGCCCAAATCGATTTAACCTGTCAAATAAGAAGCCTAACAAACCAGAAGCTGCAAATTAGTGATGGGGAAATAATAATGATGCGATTTCACATTAAGCTTTCCTGAGCATGCTATGGAGAACACCCATCAACTGCATTGATCACAGTTTCATTAAAGTAGATTTAGCTGGAGCTGTGTACAGTTTTGCCTCAGTCACAGTTGGTTCAGTGGTTTGCAGTAATTAAATGCTGAATAAAAACAATATTGAACACAGTTTTTGACAGCATTTTTAGGTGTCTCACTGCTGTTTTGCTGGTGCGGTTCAAATATATCTAAACAAGAGAAAACAAAATACTGGATTTCGCTTAGGATGATTGATGGTTAGGTTTTTAAGTTTGCTATTGCTTTCCCCCTTGTCTGTGTTGTGCATCTCAGCTGTCTGACACAGCGGATTTGGGAAATGTGTATCTGGCCACTTGCTGTTGTTTGCTCTGCAAACTGGGGCCTCATGATGTTCAACAGAGATGGAGTTCCTGACTAAATTTCAGCTTTACAAAACCTAACAAATGGAATTAACTCGTTTTATGAAGACAGTTAACAACTTTCTCCTTTAACCCAAGTTTAGATACTTAAGCTATGATTAATCCTCTACATTTATGATAAGCAGCCAATTTCATGAAACATGAGGAGTCAAGCTCTGTTTTTTTTTCAATGAAGGAAAAAGATGTCTATGTAACTATAGAAAGGAAAGCGTTTAAAACTAAAAAAAAAAAAAAGTGTTGGTGCCCTGCCTTAGTGCATGCAGTGTATCTTGGTGAAAAGTCATCCACAGTTCTGAGACAGTAAATCCAAACTGAGCTCAAAGCTGGCTAAATCATAATCCTGTTTTGTGAGACAGGCCTTAGAGCAGATCAACACTGTATCATATAAATGAATTGGAAAAGATGATTGTAGTATTATCCTAAAAATGCTACACATAGTGTAACCTGTTCAGATTTTAATGTCTCTATTTATTGGTTAGTACAGTTTAACACAATCCAATTGTCGTTTTAAATAGACATCAATTACAAATAATTTAACTTAACATTAGAAATATTACATTCAAAAGGCTAGTTTCTAGAACTGTTTACATGAATACATAGATATTGATGCATTTAGATAACCTGGGGGGTAGAGCTGGGCGATATGGCCAAAAATGTTATCACGATAAACAAAATTCATATTGTTCGATATCGATACATATCGC
>JAILXH010170620.1:931-15879 GCA_023558415.1 Piaractus mesopotamicus
TGAGTCCCAAACCACATACTAACACATTTAATAGCATGTAAGTCAAGTCAAGTCAAGTCAGCTTTATTGTCAATACTACAATATGTACAGGACATACTTGAGTATTGAAATTGCGTTACTCTCAGACCCCACGGTGTAACAGTAACATTAAATAGACGGTAAACAGTAAAGAGAACGGTTAACAGGACATGTGTAGCATTGGAAGTGCATTCTTTAGTGTAGTTGGTAAAGTATAGAAGTGTGTTGATTGGGATGCGGCATTAGATCAGCCAATAAGATGCATTCAACAGTCCAGCAGCTACATTGGCTAATTATAGCTTGCTGTGCCACTCATTAGTTTCTCATTAAACATTTCCAAGTCAAAGTTGAAGGTACTTTTTTCTGACATGATGTTGGCTTCTTATTCGCCCACTTCTATTTTGAAATTTGTTCTACTTATAAGGTGCCTGAACAAACTGCTGAACCATTTAAAGTGGAACATAACATTTCAATAGGAATCTAGCTAATAACAGCTTAATTGTCTTTATTAATTAAGAGTTTTGAAGTGTTGGTGAGCATGTTATTTAGTTTGTGTAAAATCTCATGAATTGGAATGTTCTGAACTTGAGAGATGTGCAGGTTAACATGACAGTTATAATGGATCCAATCCACCAAATTGATCTTCACCTCATAATGATTTCTGGAGACTGCACCTAAAATTGTCTTCTTATCGCTGCATCCTTTTTCATGGTCATTCTAGTCTGTTGTGCTTGGTCTTCATCCACCTGCAGGGTTGTAGCTATTGTAACGATGACGAGATGAGTGATATTACGGTTCCAGGGCTTGCCTACCAAAATGGTGGAGGGACATTTTCAATGATGTAATTGAAAGCTATGAATAAGCAGACATATGTAAATGTTGTATCACAAAACACTGACTGTTTTGCAGCCCATATATGGACTGCATGAACTGGGGTGTGAATGGTGTGTTTGCATCTTTGCCATTGTTCACATGCTACATCAAGGGGGGCATTTGGTTTTTTTATGATATGTGCCTTTTATGATACCATTTCAAAGTTTTGTTACAACAGCGACAATATGCAAAAACAGATGATGCACGATTCAAAGGCTTTAGAAAACACAGTCACCCCATACACTGTAGCAGTATCAGCCCGATAATTCAGCAGTAATGATGGAGAGGCTCTCAGATCATACGGCACTGAATGATTACTTCCCATTTCCCTTTTATTCTGGGGTAATGCATTTTTCCACCCCCAAGGCTGGCAACCTCACAAACTCCAAATTGAATTTTATTGCTAATAAAAGCTCTGGGAGAAAGGGGGAGACAGTTAGTCAATCCAGCGGAAAAGGGAGGAACATCTTTTTAATGGTTCAGATAACAGTATGATGGCTCATTTGCTATACAGTTAAGAAGGGGCCTCGGAAAAAGGGACAAATGGCTTTGCTTTAAGCTCACTTTGGCCTTAGAGGTGCACAGGGTGTGGAAAGAGCTAAAGGGTGTGGAAAGAGCTAAAATGATAATTACATCACTGGCTATTGGCCTGAGATATAAACATAGCCAGAGAGCTAGCAAAGCTGATCCATAGTAAAGAGTAGGATACTTAAATTTTTCAGTTTTAACCCTTATTTTAACCCTTAGTAGTTCAAATCTGTTACATTCATACTGATGTACTATCCATACACAATTATGCAATTACTTATGTAATTACACAGTTTTTACACGTGAATGACATCATATTCTATTTACTTTCTGTATTGGCAGTTCGTGGTTCGCACATTTGACTGTTTTCTGTTTGTTTTTATATCAATAAATGACAAGAACATAAAAGGTCTTTATGTCCACAAAACAAGACGAGAATAATAAAAAAGACATAATAACTTTTCATACCACGGTTCCATGCTTTTGTTATTGGCAAAGCAAACTGCAAAGTCTAATGGTTATTTAATACTTTTAAGAACCACTAACAAATCTCTGCTTTCCAAGGCCACCAAGCTGGCATGCAGCGCTTATATTGCCTGCAACGTTTCAGTCAAGGACAGAGCGGCAGCAATCAGAGGAAGAAATTAAAAAGCAAAAAAGCTTCTACACTCTTAGAAATAAAGGTGCTAAAAAAGTGGTGCCACCGAAGAACCTTTCACTGGATGATTCTTTAAAGAAACCTTTTTTCTGGGCGGATGGTGGGTGAGAAGAACCTTTTTAAAATGCAAATAACCTCCAGATAAAGTAAAGGTTCTATACCAGGCAAAAGACTTTCCCTAGGAGCATAAGTCGAAGCCAAGAACGATTTAGGAACCTAGTGCAGATATTCTGAAATGTAAACAACTTCAGTTGTTCCTTGTTAGCCTATTAAGGCTTGTTTGTTTAGCCCTCACCTCTGGGTGCAGTGATCTAACAGACTGAAACATTTGAATTATGAAACATATGAACTTTCAGCATTAAAGTCAATAAGAATCAGACATAATAGTACATTTTACTACCTCTATGCTGTTATAAATAAAGGTTCTGTGCAGGTACTTTTTTTGTTTATCAAGGTACGAACAATGTAAATGTACCCTCAAAGGCACAACAGTGGTTTTAAGGTCCATTTGTGTACCTTAAATAAGTTTCTTCAGGTAAAAAGTGCGTATTTGTACCTTTTCATAATCTGATGTTTTAAAACAGAACAATAAAGTAAAAAGCCTGGAGGCGAGACGGGGTGAGTGGAGTCAGTACAACTTAGAAAATATAATTTTAATGGATTATGGTACAGTTATGTTCCCTGACTACAGGTACTGAGATGTACTCTTGAGGGTACCAGCCCAGTGACAAGAGGGGTACTGCCCCAGTGACAGTTTAGTACCTTTATCTCTGAGAGTTTACCATGATAGTTTTCTTATGTAAAACACAGTATCAAGGAGGGTCTCTGAGCTAGCTTTTTAATGACACAATGAACTAGAGTGAACATGACCACACATAAGTGACAAGATTAAAAAGGTCAATTTTCATTGCAATTTGACTTTAACGTTCCTTCGTTATTTGTTCTTGATGGCAATTTGTTGCATTTTGGTTTCAGTAATGCGAGAAAAAGCCCTTCAGTGCTTACATTTAGCATCTATGGTGCCTAACCTAGAACTGAACGATGACCGTGATGCCAGACCAACATACTTTTATCAACCTTGTGCTGCTATTTTTATGACTATTTCATTTCCATATTGACTGTACGGGAGAGCTCACTTTATTTGCAACACTTTATTTGAAGGCTACCTAAGTAGAAGCTTCACAACACATGGATAAGCACTGAACAAACACATTTACTTGAGCATTTATAGAGTTTTAGCCAGTAACTGGAAGATGAAATACTTTTTAATACTTTACTAACTAGTTTTAAATAAACTGTAATTACATAAGGAACTTTAAACCAAAGTGATATTTGTTTGATTTATAACACTCTTATAAAGCAAAATTTCCACATCCAGCTTATAAGGCACAGGCCTATTTAAGAAAATTAGTTATCAATTCTGTATATTTCTACTTGAGTTTAAGTCCAAAAGTTAAGTTCCTCTAAGGGGACTACCCTGTTTTCTATTACTTGGGAATGACGATTATAACAGTGTTATAAACAGTACAAATGTCTGTCCCTTTAGTTTAAAGCCCTTTATGTCAATACAATGTCATGTACTTCATAAAACCCCTTATGTCATCTTGCAATTATTGGCAAAACTAATGATAAACATCAAAATATTGCTTAATAAATGTGCTATGCAATGTTTAGGCATGGAATGAGCTGCCTATGTAGCCTTCAAATAAAGGTTTACTGTAACTTAGCTCTACACTTCCATGTCACATTACATAATCTCAACCTGAAAGTATATTTTAGCATAAATACTGTACATATTTACTCAAATTATTAGCATACGGGTTATGCAAAGCACCGTGCCAAACCTCCTAAGATATTTCTCCAAGGTTTATGATGGCAACAAATTATCATTCAACTATTATTCACATCAAAAGCACAGAGCAAGATTTGATTTCCCGATTAGCATAACTGCAGAGACCAGAACGCAGTAACAATTAATATGCGATTAATTTTGCAGGCCTAAATGAAACATTTAGCAGTTGTGTTCTGCTGCATGGCTTAAACTATGCAATATCTCCACTCATGAGACTCATAAAAAGCCCCTCACATTCTCCTTCTTTCTGATTGCTGCAGCCTGCCTTTTGCTTTCCTCCTCTATTTTTGGATGTGTTTTATGTGTTACTGTATTTTTGCATCATGCTGGCACTGTAGGAGAGGAGCATGTCAACAACGACAGAACCTCCACACACTGAAACAGGAATTCCGAGTTCTAAGCTGATGTATTAAAGGTGAATATTGGATGAACAACCAAAGCATTATAAGATTAAACTGATCTGCATGCTAAATGTGTTGAATGTTCATCAAATGTGAGAAGGGTTTTTTTTATTTTTGTTTTTTATTTATTTTGTTTTTATTTTTGGTTTGTTTTGTTTTGTTTTTGTCGTCACGTCATATTTGGACTTTACATAATAGAAGAATTTTGACACTGATACCAATATGAATTGTAGTATCACAATATCCAATACTTAAACAATACTGTAGCAAGGCTACAGTTAATGTCTAATGTCTAACCTCCTAATATTTACTAGATTTAACGTAGACAGAGTTTTAAATCATTACAGCTTAAGGTGACACTTCATTTTGAGTGGTCCTTTGTAGATGAAATAAACACTCAACAGACTCTCAGTAACATATTAACAATGTAAGACTGATATAGCAGCAGTGAATACATTCAGTAGTTTAATTAACTGTGCGCATGAAATTTGTTTATAATCTGCTGAATTGGTTTTCACTTTATTTGTGGGGTCCAAGTTCATACCTGTAGATATTTAACCTGAGAGGCACTGAACACGTAACAGGTTTAATACAGACCATCTCAACATCCTCAACAAGCTGTTAAAGACACACTGACAGCATTCTGTAACTGGAGCTTAACTGGATAAAGATTTGGTTAAAGTTAGGGTTAGGATTAGGGCCAGAGTGAGGGTTAGGGTTAGGTTTTGGGTAAGGTTGGGTTATGAGTAATGGAAGTACCATATCACTGTTGTCGGGAAGAAAACCTCGTATCTCCAAAATGATAACTTTACAGGAGAAGGAAAAAACCTACTTTACTTTTAATGTAAGTCAATGGAACCAGACTTTTATCGAAGTCATTTTAGGTCATTTCTTTTTGTTCATTCTTCATGAAATTTACATACAGCTATTTTCAAATTATGACAAAAACTGAAAAAAACATCAACAATGGAGGTTTCCTTAATGTAAGTAATGCATCAACAGTACACCTTCAAGATATTCACCTCAGTGTATTCAATGTATTGCTGATATGTTACTGATAACTAAAGAGTTTATAGTCATCTACGAAGGACCACTCAAAATAAAGTGTTACCCAGCTTCAAGAAAATTTCTGCTTTTTTAGAAAGTTGAGTCTCTTTAATCAATAAAAAGAATGATCAGTCTCTTTTATCTTTTTTCTATCAATCAATAAAGAAACAAGTGTTAAAAGAGGAATACAGCCAAAATGAAAAAGTTAACAAAAGCAAGCATGCCTACTTGCCTTCTGTGCTCTTAAAAGCAAAGGCTTCGAAACAACATCAAATAAAAGTTCTTCTTCATGATGAATGGACCAGCCGAAACACATAAAAATGAAAAATCTTGTTAAATTAACTTCCATTCAAAGTTAAAAGTAATGTTGCCTTCTCTTTTTTTTTTTTTTTTGCAAAGCTCTTTGAATGACCACGGAACATGACAGGTGCTATATAATTAAAGTTCCCTTGTCTTGCCTTGAAGATACAAGGTTTTGCTCTGACACCAACAAATGTTTCTTTAACCCTCTGATTAAACCATTGGATTTTTGCATATTTTTCATTATCACTTGCATATAACATGAAACCCATATGTTTCATATCAAAATGCTCCATTATCTTCATTGAAACTTTCCAAGATTGCCACAGCAACTTCAGTGGCTGTGAACTCTCTGCACACCAGTTCACATGTGTCTCTGATGTCTACTGAATGAAGAATGAAGGGTTTCTGATGTGATTGGTCAGTGATTTCCTGAGCGTCCACTGGCCAGTTTCACCTAAAATATAGACGGACACACACATCTACCAATTACACATCGTAAGAGATGCATGGTGTGTATCTCAACCCCTCAAAGATGTGAGTCACATATAATCTTGCAATAAGATTAAATTGAAAGGGCAGATTTAGAAAATGTTGGCGTCATATTTCTGCCCTGTATTATCACAAAGATAAAGAAACATACATAGAAACATTAAAATTGGTGTGTGGGTGCATCTGTAGGCCCCAGAGGTGTAAATTCTCATGGCTCTATATATAACAATTGCTTTTGCTAAAGAAGTTTATAAAGGTGTACAATGGTGCCACAACAGCCTCTAGAGTGAGACTGGAATTTTCCAGTGTAAACAGCAGGAAAACCCACTTCTGATGACACACTTTCAAGGTGGCAAGAACCTTTGAAACACTACAGCTGTTTTGAGGTGGGGTTCAAGGGTGGGCTGCTTTGTTTGTTTGTTTCCTGCTAGATGGCTAATGTAGTAGGAAGCCAGCAGATCGTTTATTGCAATGTGAGGAATCCCAGTGGTTGTAGGATGAATTTGTGTGATGCACGCTGGGTATTGTAGTGAGAGAACACAGATGGACGGAAACACAAAAAGAATGCAAAATCGTGACTTCAGTCAAAGAATGTACCGCTGCGTGACAATATCTGGAATGCTTCTTTGAATAAATCAAATAACTACACTAAATAACACAAACATGGTCTCATTCAAAGTGTTCTGAAGACTGACAATAAGATAAGGAGATACAATCAAGCCTAGCACCATTACATTGTGTTTAAAGACAACACAAAGTGGGTTTTACCTTAGTGATTAGTTCTAGAAGCACAAGGTCTGTTTTAGATGCTAACAGATGCATATCTGCCTGTTTGTGTACAGTTAGCCGATTCGCTTTTAGGCATAATACAGCATCTGCATGGTGTTGGCCTGTTTAAATAAAGAATCAAAATACACTGAAAGCTGAAGAACTGAATTGTTGTACAGGATTGTTGTATTGACCCTTCAATACATCATGCCAGACAAAGTACTGACCTCCTACCACTGCGGAAGGGCATGGATGCCCTCATCACATTTCAGGGTAATTCTGACTGTTGTGCCCATAATATTTGAGTGCAGCATGTACAAGTTAGCATCAGTGCTGAAAGATTTATGAGAGAGGGGGGAAAAAATGCCTACGGTAATCATGAAATCTTGATTCCCCAGAGGCTGAACTGCAGCTAGGGAGATTCGAAGGAAGACAAAGCTATAAATAGAGATCTGTTGTCACATTAAAATCGTACCTTTAAAAGAGGCAAACAGAATCCTTAACGTTACACAACTCAAGTGATTATGTAATGAACTAGGCTATTAAGTGAACTGGATGACAGATTATTGGCCTACTTGTACAGTCAAGCAATCACCAGGTTACGCAAGTCATTTTTCACTAGTGTTGTTGCACTAAGTCAGTTACTCTTCTATAGCGTCCTTGCTGCTTTTTTGCTTGTGGTCATTCACAACCTGCCAGATGAAATAAGCATGTCATAACTGTGTTTGTTTCCATAACTATTATTTATGCAAGTTCCTTCATTCTACTAATACACATGATGCTACTTAAGCACTAATATATTTTCCTTGTGGAGAAAAATTTAGCCTTCTAAACTGCCTTTTTGTTTGATGCTACAGACAGTTCCACAGATGAATATCAAACAAAAATAAAGGTATTTAGTAGAAAGAATATATTTTAATATGGTTATTCCTTCTTTTTTGCTTGTGGTGACCAGTAGGGCAGCATTCAGTATCCATAATGGAAAAAACACCCCTGTGCAGATATGTGCATCACTACTAGTATTTGGATTTTAAGCAAGAGTAGGTGTGGTGTAAATCAGAAGTGATTTTATTGTAATAGTTTAATGTAAGAATATTGTACAATTAATCAGCCTAGACTTTTTTTTTTCTTTTTCAAATTGTTGTATGTTTGTATGAAGTAAATGATTTTTAAAGTGACAGAAATTTGTTCCATTAATAACACTGCTATGAAGCATCATTCCCAAGTAATTGAACTTATGTTTTCCTACTTGAGCACAAAAGCAGAAAATTGCTTGCTTTTCAATGTAATTATATATCAAAATCTAAAGTACTTTATATACCTTACTGTATATAACAATATAATCCTTAAAACAGCATCATAAATGGAACACCTGTCCATCACATTAGTTTAAAGGTTCTTATGTCAATATAATGTCATCTGCTTTGGTCAAATATGTCGTCTTGTAATTACTGGCATAATATATAAATATTCTAGTATTGCTATCAAGAACGAAATTAGCAAGTATTGCTAAAGTCATTAGTGCTTATGTATGCATTATGAAGTCCCTTCGTATGTAGCCTTCAAGCAAAGTGTTATCACTTTCAAACAAGTCTGTGTTTAGGTTTGATTTTTATATGCCGTGTTCTGTTTCTTTTCGACAAAAGCAATTTGCACTTACATCCTTCCTCAATGACTCTGTATGTATGATAGAAAACAAGACCATCTAAAAGAGCAGAGAGCTTGTCTGTCACATATAGAGAGTCATTGCAGCAGGATGTACCCACGACTTGCTTTTACTAACCCTCTGGGGTTGATGAATACACAAGCATATCACGTTAGATGTTGTGAACCTAAGACTTTGGTAAATACCTTTTAGGCACCAAAGCAATTCTCCCACATGAGTAAAGCTGTTTTCAAAAGAGATATTAAGAGTTTCTAAAACCGGCCTTCAATTTTTCAGGTTTAGGGCTGAATTATCTCTTTCCACAGTGCTCCAGGTCAAAATGGCCTCATTATAGAGAGAGCTGAGATTGTTCTGAACATATTGATATATAACATGTGGATATCATGTTGTATGCAAGCAAGTTTAAATGGGCATTTAAGAATATAGGCAAGGCACCTTTCATACACTGCTGTCATTCAGAGTGCTTTACAAATGAGAAATTAGGAGTCAGATAACCAGCAGAACTACTAAGACAAGACAGGTTTGAACAGAGAAAGGGGTGAAGCTAAACTATGGAAAGTATGACAATTTGATGGCTTTTTTCAGCTTATTGATACCGACATATTTTAGAAGCCTTATGTATGTAGAAACCTTTTTTGTGGACATAATAATTTCAATTAAAAGGACAGCTGCCCATAGCCATGTTGAAATCCTTCTGACAGCTGCCTGCAGGCAATAATACTAGCACTTTCATTGTATGGTGTTTTGGCTGTGACACTCTTGAGCCATATCATCTAACCAGCTCTGTAACCACAGAGAGTGGCATCTACACCCCGGCTCTTCCTCAGCCACTTCATCACAGGAGTTAAATATTGACAGCTGACAGCTCCACTGTGCCGCTCAGCTACTTTGCACTGGAGTTCATCGAAATGCGATATGCAGGTGCTGGCAGCAGGAAGAGAGAGCCCTAACAAAATGCAGCCTTTGTTGGCTACAGCTAGCATCTGCAGGTGCAAATGATTCCAGACAGTGCTTAACAAAACGGGCAGTTTTTATATTAAACCGTAGATATGATGCCATGCAGGTCACTGCCCATGTGACCCATTATGTGGGTGGACTTAATAACAGTATGTGGATGAATTGTTAGCAGCCATGCACAAATGAGGCTCTGTCTACAATGGGGAGATATTTATACTGGTGTTAATATACATTGCTGTGCAAAAGTTAAAGGCACCTTAAAGCTGTTAATCTGGACAGAAAGTGTTTATTTGCTCAGTCAAACAGCAAAAATGTAAGTAATTACAAATAAGTTTAACACACTAAGTCAACGTGTTCGTTTAACTTTTTCCAAATCTCAGTATTAGTTTATCATCCAATACCTTTATTGGCTATGATACTTCATTATGTTAAATTAAGTGTGCTGGTGGTGGAATTTAACAAATACATGCGATAGCTGGAATTTCATAAGGGAAAACTTTGTTCTTCAAAGTTTTTGAAAACAGGGAATCCTTGTTACTTCATTTACATTGTGTTTATTTGCATTTATTCTAATGATATGTAGTAAATGGTTTTAAATAATTGGGTGCTTAGATGCCTTAGACTTTTGCACAGTACTGCATGTGAACAAATGGCTCTCAATAGAGCATTTATGTGAATAATTGGGGTATATTTTGGGAAACATCTGCACGGGTGACTGTACGCTAGATGGAATCTTTACAGTATTTTAAGGAGGAAACACCATTAAAGGTGACTCTGTAGTTAAAAATGGTCTTTCCTCACTTATCAAGGACACCTCTTATAAAGCACCAAAAACTATTTAGTGTTAATGGCACCCCCTAGTGGAGAATCTTCAGCTTGACAAACACGAGTATGTGAGTGAGTCAGGGAATGAGTGAATGAGTGAGTTAGTGAGTTAGTTAATAAGTTAGTTAGTTAGTTAGTCAGTTAGTTAGTTAGTTACAAGCCAGGTCTGTAAGGTGCGTTGTCTCAGAAAATAATGGTTCTCAAATGGTCCTTGGCTTAGACTTACTATACTAGGAAAAAACATTCACTAATGTAGAACCTTTACATTATCTGAAGGTTCTTTAAACATTAAAAAAGTTCTTCACACATCTCATTTACAAAAATATTTGATTTGTTTTCTATTAGGAGGTGCAGCAATGTAATTAAGTATTTCTTTCACAGAGTATTTCTTTGATTTTAACCCCTGAAAATCCCAGGCTTATTACATACCAAGGCGTATTATTATATACAAAGACTGCAATGCAAACTGGCTGAGCTATTCTTAGTGTAGAGAAGTGTGTAATTAAACTTTGGGGCTGCTGGTGGGCTCTGGCCATTTAAGGAGTTAATTCCAACTGCATCTTCAATGTCAGTAACTTTTATGAACCAAGAACCAAATCTGAGATTTTCCTAACCACATTAATATATTTATAATCTATTTCTGATGTGATAAATAGTTTTCAACAATTTCTGTGGCCGCCTAAACCAGAACAAAATGTCCAAATGATGTGCTATTTTTGGATGTGGCAAGTATTTCTTTAGTTGAACATCCAGTGGTTATGGTACATCAGATTTTGTCTAGAATGTTGCATGGAAATTACCTGCCAGACTACATAATTCACAAACATATAGCAACCATTTAAAGTTGCAGCTGCTGATTCTCCACACTGTGTCTCTAATCACTCAACCACGCTGATCTGAATTAGCGTGTTTATTTGCCAATCCGAAATCTCATTACAGTAGACACCTACAGCATGTCACTCCACGTGTGTTGGGAAGCTTCCAGCGTCTATCCCAACTCAAACAGAAAATGAATTGTTTGTATTGTGATGAAAGCAGCACATTTGGCACATAGAAGAAGCACAATTTGTGAAAAGAGAAAACACAGTGAGGCATTACAGTTCTGATGGATTTGGCGTGTCCGCAGCAGTAGATATTTTACAACAAAATGGTTGCTTGCGGTACTGAGTATTCTGCAGGAGGGCGCTTATGGGCACATTCTTTACTTTGACAAGGCATGGATTTGCTGTATTACACTGTAAGTCCAAATGTTTGGGCTCTACACACTTTTCTATAACTCTTTTTGAATGAGTCACAGTGTTTAGTTGCACTGTTCCTCTAATAGGGATTGTATTTAATTGTAAGATATTATATTCAGAATAATTCTGTTATTTAAACTCTGAGTTTTTCAACATAAATACATTCATTTATATGCATTATTATTATAATGTGTGTCAAACACTGTCCATTTTTTTTTTTTCACCACAAAGTAGATGAGCAAATATCAGTATGATAGAACTGAAATATAACCACTTTATTTGGATAATACACTATAGCTTCATTATGCATTGTATCCAGATTGTTCAGATAGTTAACCAACCATCTGGTTGATTATCAACAGTACTGGGGTGAAGGTTAGGATTTGGACAAGGGTTACGATTGGGAACAGGATGAGGGTCAGATTTAAGTGTTGGGTGAGGTTGGCTTAGGTTTAGGGATGGGGCAGAAGAAGGTTAATTCAAAAGATATTGACATCTGAAGTATGTTTCTTGTGAATCTCTAAATAAAAACTTCCCAAAAATGAACTGTTTTGAATTTATATGATGGGGATATGGACTTGTTCTCACTGATTACTTTGGTAGGCTTAGTTGAAAAACTTACCCTGCTATGTGGAGGCTTATTTTAGCCTGGCTAGTTGTCACTGTCAGTCATTTTTTCCCCTTAAAAATTGGGATATGTTACAGTCACCCTGAGAGTCACCATGTATTCTGACTTAAATCGAATAAAAAAAATGTAAAAAATCTGTCTGATTGCTGTCAAAATTGGTAAACAACGTTGCTATGTGAATACGAGAAGATGACCAAAATCTCACTGAATCTGTTTAACTACATAAACAAAAAATCTGTATTATATTTTACTGAGTGTTTGGTTGTGTCCTGAGCTCTCCTCTTCAAAATTAAGTCTCTAAAAGTGAATTTTTTGGATTCAGAGTGTAGTGATGGTTCATTTCTTTCTTTAGGGCTTTTAAAACCCTTTTTAAACCCTCTCAGGCTTATTTAAATAGTAAGAGGCATATTACATAGTAAGGCTTATTATCCAGTAATTACATGGACTACAATGCAAACTGACTGAATTAGGTTATTGAAGTGTGTAGTAAAACTGGACCTGCTGGTGGGTCCTGGTCATTTAAGGAGTTAATGTCTGCAAACCTGTAAAAAAAAGATGAGATGAACAAAAATGTAGGGCAAAGAATACATAATACATACAGGTTTGGCCTTTTTTTTTTTTTTTTTTTGTATGATGGCCATTTCTGTAGCCTTTGCATTTGGTCTTGGTTCACTGGCCTGCTAAATGGTGAAAAATCTGCCCTAGATTCAGGTCCCCACCACAGCCTCTCCAGCATATTTTCTTACAGGATTTGTCTGGCTTTTGCAGTAACCAGTCAGCTCTGGACAAAAAAGCCTATTCCCTCTGATGAGACCTTTTAGACATAAAAACTAAATAATGCAGAAAGAGGAAGTCAAATAGAAACACAAGTGGAAGTGTCTAGACTAGACTATTAGAACAATTTTCTGCATAAGCATCAAATTTTTCACTCATTACAAAGTCAGTAGTTTGGAAAATGAATGGGTGCAGTAAAATGGGCTCTTTCAATTTATTTTATTTTTGGTGCTCTCGCTACACAAGATTACTTGTAATATCTGAATGGCTCCTTTCCTTGTGTTTTTTCTTACAAAGCCTCTTCAAAATGGCTAAACAGGTGATGCATTTTTTTTATTTTTTTTATTTTCCTGTTTCTCCACAGCAAAAGAACCCAATGAAATTACAATTTATATTCCATAACAATTTGTATCATAAGACACAGAGCTTGGAAATCAATGATTATTGTTTATTGCCTCATTATTCTTGTATGGGTGAGAATTTGCTATGTAATAACACTGAACGTTCATGGTGTTTTCTTTCTCGGTCAGATCATTAGAGCTTTTTTTTTTCCTGAAATTTCTTTCTCCTATCTGAGGAGCACACCATTCTGTCAGCAAAGCACTTTTATTGCTCTTCCTTAGCTTCATCTATCATGCATTTAGCTCACGCGTGTTTGTACGAGGACGACTTTGAGGTCGTCTTGCGCTTTTGTCCCTAAAGTTAGGTGAAGTTTGATTGAAGCTTAAAGGAATACTTCAGCAGATTTGAACCCAATCTCTGTCAGCTACATCTAAGTCATGTTATGAATTACCATATGTAATAAAGGCAGTGCATTTCTTTGTGCTTAAACAAGAACAGAAATTAGCATAGCCGCTCGTTAGGTTTGCCATTAAAGTGCAACGAAGATATGTTGAAGTACAAGTGACCAGCCATTACTTTGTCTGGTTTGATCTCAGTTATGTGGACCTTATGTACTACTGCATATCCTTAGCACCACTGAGGTCATAATATTTTATGGGAGGGCAAAGAAATAACACCTATCAATAGCTCACACATTGGAGCATCACATTAGAGACCTCCTATAGCAATGAAATAAGGAAACAAGCTGTCTAGCTCACTACAGGTCACATTTAAATGTTTAAATGTGGATGTGCACCATTGCCCACTGCTATAACAAGCCAACAAAAAAAAATCACAATATATTTCACAACAACTATTAAACTATTATAATGTCTTACCTGAATGTCTGTTATAAGCAGTGATGTGCTTTAAATGTCTGTGTACTGCTGCTATAGCACCACTGTTAGCATAGTGCTAACATAGTACTGCCAATGCCATAAGATGCCTTTTGGAAATGTTTGCTGTCAGATCAATACAGACTTCTTATGAGGCAAATTAAAATGTTTCTGCGTTAATCATTGCTGTATAATGACATACTGGCTGTATCTGACTCTCAGTGTAAGTGATATCACTTTAAAACAACGTTGAGTGTGTTTCAGCCAATCAGATTTTAGAACCAGACCTACCAGTACTGATTGTACACTGCAAGAACACAGAAATAGACCTCATGGGCTTAAATAAATTAGCCAAAATGGATAATGACTCCAGGGGGCATTTCTTTCTGTGTGTTACATCATCAACACTTTTGACCAGGAATCACATACTGGCTGAGTGGATCTACAGCCTAGACTAAATGTAAACCAGCCCTATCTTAGCAAATTCATATTGTTTATACAATGTTTTGGTGGTGCTATGATTCTTGAGTCCACAGAAAAGTCTGGTCAGTTATTGACAGCGAGCGCAATGATCTGGATGCTAATAATGAAACCCTATCTTGATGCTTTTCTTACTTTGGAAAAGAAGGAGGGCTTAGCCCCACTGGCTCATTACACCAGCCCTGCTTGAGGCCCATTCGCAGTAGCTACTGCCAGCAAAATTTTG
>JAILXH010170644.1:0-10212 GCA_023558415.1 Piaractus mesopotamicus
TACTTTTAATGTAAGTCAATGGAACCAGACTTTTTTCCAAGTCATTTTGGTCCGTTTCTTTTGGTCCATTCATCATGAAATTTTGAAACAATATAAAGAACAACAGGCTTTTTCAAATTATGTCAAAAACTGAAAAACTACAAAAATGGAGATACGAGGTTTCGTTCTGACAGCAGCAAAAAAAAGATATTTATATCCTTCGCCATATATATTTATGGATCCTTCATCAGTCGACATATCCCGAGGTTCATTGTGTGCCGGCGAGGATTTGAGAACATGGCGGCGTCAGCAGAGAAGTGAACAGCGGCTGAGGAGACACTTTAATTGTAAGTATTGGGTTTAAACTGAGACAAACAGCTAACGATACAAATGTTAAACAAAGCCAATGTGGCCTGAAGCAAAACTTACACTAACGTTTCGTTTTGTTTTCGGGAGCTAAGAGCAGACAGAGAGAAGCATCTCCAGCTCTAATAAATGAATAATCTAGTAAATAAAAAGCCAAAATCAAAGTTTCTGCCTCCGTCTTTAAAGAACTTGATAAGAGCGGCGTTTCCTTCGAAGGCTGCATAGACACACAAAGGATGCAGCCCCTGAATTGGGATACAGCTATACACACATACATATACGTCCGTTGTGACATCGTTTGTGGCAGTTAGACTTGAATTTTCTCAATATTCTGCCATAATTTTCAAGAAAAGTGTTTGAATGAATACTGTATGAAAACCGTACGTGTTACTGGTCCCAAAAGCATAAGCACACTATTCCCAAATAGGGCTCTGCAATGGTGCCAAGAAGAACAGTAAATTGGCTTAATAAGGCTACTAATAGAGTGAAAGATCCTACATTAAGCACTGCTATGTAATGACATAGTGCCAAAAAAACAAAACAAAACAACAACAAAAAAAAAAAAAAATCAAAAACACAACAAAGAAATTAGGGGTGTAATGTCAACTAGTTAGTTTCACAAATCAGACATACCAGCAGAGTCTGGTGCTTTTCACTGCACAGTGTGGTCTAGAAACTCCTACCTTGTTAGGAAGAGGTCGTTTGACTGCCATGCAAAACGACCAATCACAGCCCGCTGTTTTGGTGCGGCGTGTAGGGGGAGGCGACCGTGAAAATCCCACAGATATATGACTCAGTATAAGACTCAGTTTCTATCATGATATCCAGTGAAGGCAGCTGTTTGCTATGACTGGCTAGAATTTGGCTGGAAAAACAAAACTTTGCTTCGTTTAAAAAAGAAAACGCTGCACACTTTTAGTGCAAACGACATCAGATACGTAAACATCCCCTTTATGGCTGCTAACAAACAACTATGCGGCCTCTGTGTGTCACTGTGTTCCTATTAACCCGTACAGAATTTCAACCTAAACACCTCACCTACAGCTACTGTAAAGTTATTCTGTCTCTTTGATGCTAACAAGCAACTATGCGGCCTCAGTGCCGCTATGCTATTCCCGTTAGCTCTAACAGGTGAAGCCAAAGAGAAGCAGAAGCCCAACGAGCGCGTGGCCAAAGTCAACATGCCCGCGCACAGGCCACCTTTGTCTCCAGCGGCAGCTGAAAGGCTTCAGAGTGCGCAGTCCAGACATGATCGCTAGACCAGCTGGGGGAGTTGGCCCTGGCCTGTTATGTTTTGTATAGGAAAAGCTCTCAGTGAGGCTGGTAGGGCAGTGAAGGCAGTGTTATCATAGGCTCACAATCAAAACCCAACCACCAAACTCTGGAACCGGGCGATTCTGATCGCGCTGATTAATAGACTCGGTGGTCTGCTGTATTTCAAGAATGCAGACTGGCTATAAAGTGGGGTATGCAGGCCTAAAATGGCTGCCTCGATACCACTGCATGAAAGAGAATGTGTGACCGGGACCTATTAGACCCGAAATATCTCTGACCTCATCAGCTACAAATCTTTATTAAAGCAGCATTCCACTCTGTTTATTGTGCGAGTTTTGACCTTGAAGATATTTTGGAATGTAGGGTGAGATCTGTGGTCATGTGACACACACTACCATTCCCAAGCTTGGAATTGCTGGAAATTTGGGATCAATGTTTTAAATAATATAAAAGCAATTTGTTTGCAGATAAATGCAAAAAATGATGACAATATGTTAGTCCTGTACAACTTCACAGCTTTCAGATTCTATTTCTTGATCTAAAGGTGGGAAGAGTGATTAATTCATATAAATTCATATCCAGTATTTATCATATTTTAGAAGCAGAGATCAAATTTTAAGGCAGATTTGACCAAATAAATGTAAATAGATAAGTACAGCGTGCCATTTTTCAGTTCTTGTTCACAGAAATCTTGAAAAATTGAATAAAACATCTAAAACACTTTTTTTATGAATAGTTAAAGTAAGTGTAATGCTTAAATCTATGTTATATATGTGATCATTGAATATAAAATAATACAAATTATTAATATGGCAAGTGATTCCAAACTTTTCTCAAAAGGCGGCCTAAACCCAACCGGCCTCCTCCACCTCCGCAGTTTAGCACATGGAGTCCTTGAGGGTGCTATCTTTAAAAGCACATATTTAGAACATGCAGCTGGCAAAATTGTGAGATCACACTTTTTTTTTAATTAGTTAATCAGTTCATCTGCAGCAAATTATTAATTAGCATATTTTTTTCACATCTACAGTTAAATCTAGATTACAAGCTTCATGCAGTTTAATGCACTTTAACTCATACCTGAATATCTTCTTCTCTGCCATGTTGGTCAGACATCTGTAAACAAACCCCCTCGCGTTTATCTCAAGGAATTTTCTGTAAGAGTCATTGATACGGGCCTTGACAAAAGCATAAAGGGCACAAATGAGAAATAGGACCTGCTATGATCTTGTGTTCCTGTGAAGACCACAAGAATACTGGGACATTATGGTGAATGGCATTACCAGTAAAGCAAGACAGGAGGGACCATAAATAAAAAAGTGGGTAGGCTTACTTGATAGATACAATTTCCAAACTGGCTAATGTCTCACAATGTCATTACATCAGTCTGTTGATCAATCACTCAGAATGGAGCATTCATATAATCCAACTAACACTGCAGCACCCTTCACTATAAATATGTGTCCACTCACCACAGCTATGTTCGAACAATGAAGATGAAGTTAAAGTTAAAATCGGACAGCTGAAACATGCAAAGACGAGAAAAAACAACACAGCAAACCTAAACCTCATCATCATAGGCTAAAGCATACTGCCATGGCGGGCATGAAAAATGTTCACGGCCCATTCGATGACTCAATGATTTGAAGTATCGTTAGCCGTGTGCTGTGACATTTTCACAAAGACGGTTTCAACCTTCGTAGTTAAAAATTGAATCAGAAAACTGAAGACGACAGTGTTTTTGTTAAACTTGCTTTTGGCTTTGGATGGGTGAAAAACAACATACTCTACAGTACCGAATCTCACTTTTGAATGTCCCCAGTTACATCTTTTAACCGCAACTGGAGCTTCAAAGTCAAATGCTGGTGCACTGATAACAAACCGGAGGCTTGAGGCATTGGTGGATAGCTATGGTTGCTAAGCAGTGACTGGAGGGCCATAAACAAGGTGGAGTCTGGCAGGGAGCATATTGATTTGACTGGCCCTGATACAATGACAGCACTCACCAAAAGAACAAAATCAAATTTAATTTTCTTCAACTTAACAATTATTCTTTCCCCCTTTTCATTGGGCAAGTCTGTGATCAATCAGTGTAGACTACCTACCTACCTACCTAACCCAGGCCCACCCATGGCTACACCCCTGTTTGATAACATGTTTCATACCATGAAGTATTCCAAATGAAACATGGCATCAGTGAGGGTCTCTGAGCTAGCTGACTGTTTTCTCTTGATGATCGGTGGGGGTGGTGGGAGGTGGAGGCAGGGCTGGTTCAAAATTTTGGGGGCCTTATGCAAGATTTTTTTTGCAGTCCCCATCTTGCTGGATGATGTACTGTAGAATTGTAGGCTAATGAATAACAGAGACGACCATAATTTCTCTACTTTATATAAATTCATATCTGATTAATTGTGCTGCTGATGATTGGATGAAATTCAGTCACAGAGTCTGTACAAAAAAAAACAAAACAAAGCATATTTTCATCTTTAAGCTATGTTCTCCTATTTTTCTTTTTTGTTTTTCGGCTCCAGATGTGTACATTCTTTTTTGAGACGTGATTGACAAGTAGCTCTTTCCCCCTCACTCAGGCATCTTAAGCAGCTTTTCCACTGCATGGCACTGACTCGACTCGCCTTTTTTGGTTTCCCATTAGGCTGGGGACCAGGTACCTGGTACTATTTTGGGTACCACCTCCATCGAGATTCCAAGTGAGCTGAGCCGATACGAAAATGTCACGTGGAAAAGCTGCAGACTGCTGATTGGTCAGAGAGAATCGTCACTATTACCCTAAACACTTATGCTAACATTAGCTCCTAGGTTAGCATACCCTCTTGCGTCGCCTTTGAGCAACCAGAATCGCCTCGTTGTCTGAACTCTGATGTAGTTTTTCCTAAACTCTTTTTTTCAGCAGTCTTTTGTCTTGCTGCCATCAGCCTCTATTTTGAACAAAATTTGTCTCTTTCACATCACGGCAGTTTCATGTGCCGCCGCTATGACGACCAGCTATGTTGAGGGGGTACTATATCCTCAGTGGAAAACAAAGTAGCTGGTACCAAAAACTAACACAGTAAAGTCGGATTGAGCCGTATCATGCAGTGGAAAAGCAGTGTTAGACAACATAACGGTACAGTACAACCCAGAAGTTGTTGGAGGCCCCCTGGTGGCTGCAATGCTCCAAGCGGCTGCTTATTTCGCTTATTAGGTAGAGCAAGCACTGAGTGGAGGTGAAGCATGATGCTATTGGTTAATATTGCTTCTGAGCCCAGTTGTGCATGGTAATGTATTTTTTAAAAAAAAAACAGAAGAGCTTTTTTGAGGCGGGGTAAAAGTCATTGCATTTTGATAAGATTACAAGAAAATAATTATAGAAGAATTTTGTATTTTGAATGGTATGATGAAGCATGCTTAATATGACCAGGAACATCAACCAACACCTGAAAAAAATAAAGTAAGCTTTAATTTCCACTTGACAAAACAAGTCTTTTGCAAATTAGTCGGATGCTAATGAAGAACTACTCATTCAGATTTGGGACTTCTGGAAATATGGAAAATTTTTTATCTTTTTTCTCCCTTAATCCTAAATCTATGAGCACCGTTGTACTGGCACAATGAAAAACTCTGTCCTGCCTTTATTTGAATTAACTTCAATTATTTAGCCAATTAGCACATTTTCAGTTTACAGAAATGACAGAGGCTGTATTGTGGGAAAAATTTAACCATAAAATGTATAGAGAAATGGAAAGTATTAAGGATACAAAGGTGGACGGGACAATTACGCATCCCATAAGGTTAATATGACTCTATACAGCTGTTATATTTATGTAATTATGGATTATTACTGACTAATCTGTTTTTTGTTTACTCAGGGTAACATTCATTTCCCATCCCAGCGTCATTAAGTTCACCGCTGGCATGTTCAGTCCACCCACAGAGTCCATTTATTTCATTTAACATGCTAGGAATGCACTTTTGAATAAGGCTTATTTTTTAATGTGTGGTAAACATTACCCAAACGATGATTTATAGCAGTTTAGGATGAAAAATTGCACGATTCCTTGTTGCCTCCGGAACGCTCTCAGCTTTTCCCATTTAGACCCATTAATCAAAGTTAACGAAGCGAATCTCAAGAGACACTTTTAACCCACAGTGATTTGCAGCCGACTCATTCACAATCATTTTCTGCTTGGAAGAAAAATAAATGTTCCAGTCCCTGTATTGGTTTACTGGTACACAGTGTTCTCCTGCGCATCTGTGACCATAAATTCTAGAAAATGAATTTGTTTTTCTTTTCGTTGAGGCATGCTTGTGGGTGACATCTAATGACACTGGTGCACTTATTGTAACTTTAATCTGATTTACTCTGGACTGTGGCTAATAATAACAGCTTTGTGTGACCACACCACTCATTCCTGATTAATAGACTTATAATTTAGAGCAGTGGCATCTTATCAGTGCTGTAAACGTTCAGTATGTGATGTGACGTTTACTTTAAGTTAATGTTAATTTAACTCTTCATTTGATATTAGTCCAACCTGAGATTACAATGCAAACCAGGCCCAAAGTTCAGATTAAAAATGTGCAAATTAGCCCATCTTGTGGTCAAAACACGTCATTGCAGCTCTACAAATACGGCAGTACTGATAACATTAAAGAGAAATTTGACCACGTTTTAAAGACTCCTACATAATTATATTGGTAAGATGTAAAGAAGTCTTTCAGACTGGTGTGATGTGAAATGCTCAATTCTAAAATAAAAAAGTCAGAATTGTTCACAGTGGTAATAATAGGAACCAGATGTCCAGAGTTGAATGCCTCTAAAATAGGGCTGCTCAAAGTCGGCCCATGAGGATGCTTGATTTAATAGAATTTATCCCTTATTTTGAGTTAAAAATTGAATTTTTGAAGTATTTTAGTAAAAAACATAGTATAATATTATAAATACATTAAAAAAATAATTGAGTCCCAAACTGTTTTCAGAAAATGTGTTTTGCAACTATACACTATATTTATGAAATATTTTGTAACAAAGTATAATGTTAAAAAATTTTTAGACTTATGTACCTTCTTTATTATACATTGTTTTTGTTTCTTTTTTTGTTCACAATCACTGCATATTGGCCTCCTGAGGCAAAAGGTGTGGAGGGGAACATGCAGGGTGTTGTGAGGCAAAATAGACCCAAAGAAAACTTATTTTTTCACATTTACTGCTATTTTACCATCATGTGCTTTACATATTAAACTCAGAATATACAAGTAGGTTCCCTGGTTGTTGTGGATGGTAAATAAAATGGCTATATTTGCACTGCAGACATCACAACCCCTGGTTCCTATCACCACCACTGTGAAGAAACCTGTGTCAGTAAGTTTCTTTATAGTGAACCATTTCACATCAAACCACTCTGAATGTACCATGTTCACATCTCAACTATTGATTTATGCAAAATGTTTGAAAAATCAAATTTCCTCGTTACAGATTTCATGGTGAGTTCATGGGTCTGTAAGAAGGCTAACTGCTTTACTCTTCAAGCAGCAAAGTTAAACGCCTAAACTGAAAGTGTGAATGTGTTTCTGAACTGAGCTCATAAAAAACTCAGGGCACTTTATCTGAACACGGAGCCAAAAAGTCATTTAGCAGTACCTCGCGAGCGCCCTCTAGAGGAAATTAAAGAATACAGAAAGTCCACAAATTCTCAAACAGCAGTCACTCATTGTTTTATTGTATGACTGTATATAGTAGATAATAAATAGTAGATTATAAATTCAGTGCAGTACAAAACCACGGTTTATTACCACCAGCCGACCACACTTTCCCGCCAAAAGTTCGCCTTCTCTGACGACGGCGTCATCAGGGAACAGTAGGCAATGGCCATGGCGGCCCTTTCTTCAAAATAAAAGTTCTTTTGCTTGTCGAAATCCCTCAGTGCGCACGTTAAAAACAAAACCTAAAAACTTAAGAAAGAGAGCTCATATCACCTCCGTTTTGAAAGAACTTTCCTGATTACCTGTATCTTTCAGGATAGATTTTAAAATTCTGCTACTAGTTTTTGAGGCTCTAAATGACCTAAAAGCACCGCTCACATCACAGAATGTCTGTCTGTTCCGTCATGTGATCTTAGATCTGCAGATACTGACCCTCTGCAAACACCTTATTTAAAACACAGAAAATGTGGAGAGGCCTGTTTTGGTTAGTATGCTTCTAAAGTGTGGCACTCAATTTCACCTTTTATTAGGCAGTCAAGCTCAGTGCACACTTTTAAGAAACATCTTTAACTTAATGTTTAATTAAAATTCTAGCTCTCTTTTGGTATTAATCTTTTCAATTTGATCTGTATGCCTTACATGATTTTAATGGAATACCCATCATTTCTTCTATTACTGTATGCAAAGCACTTTTAACTGCCACTGGTATGAGAAGGGTTCTGTAAAGAAAGATTATTATTATTATTATTATTATTATTATTAATAATAATAATAATAATAATAATAATAATAATAAACGTAATAATAATTTATGTAACTTGCTGTGTTTACAATGTCTATAAGATGTAAATAATATTTGTACACTAATTTGTTCACATTGTGCATAGTACTCATGTGTGATTCCAGAAACGGGACTTTTACTTTAGAAAATGAAGTAGTAGTGCCTTAGTTCACACGCAGGCTCAGAACTGTCACACTAGCTGCGTCCCAAAACAAAAACAAAGGTAGCGTGGAAACCATTGTTGCTCCTGGTAGTTTAATTTTCTATTTGTTTCGTATTATGTTAACAGTAGATATCTTAAGGAGGAATTTCTGGAATGTCTGATATTTGCCAAAGTTTTTTTGTATGTTAACACTTAACGTTTTTAGCCAGTTTGTTAGCGTTAACTGCTAACGCCAAGCTAACGTTACAGTTCTTAGATTTGGGGAGTGAATTACTAACTTAACGTTATTTCTTTTAGCTTTTGGTTTATAGTTTTAAATGTGTATTTTGTTTAACTAGATACATGAATTACCTTAAACGAACTGCTATGCTTACAGTAAAGTACGTTAATGTTTTGAAAACCGAAAACTGTCTACCCTGAAAAGTCGAGTCTGAAGTCCTTCCTATTCGCCAGCTTCTTTTTCAGATTTTCCGTTCCACCTTAAATGGTGCAGCGGTTACATTCTGGCGCCTGAAGATACCTAGGTTAACTGGTTGTGTTGCACCATTTAAGGTGGAACGGTAAAATTCGAACAAGAAGCTGACGAATACGAAGATAACTTAAGCCTCGTCCTGAAAAGTTAGGTTACAATATCTGTCTTTTAAATGTTTATTTATTATTATTGGTTCATTTCCTGGATCATTTACTAAGGTTATGAAACTACAGTCTCTGGCTTTATTAATTTTATTACTTTGTGCAATCTTCGTTTAGTTTATCAGCTCCGCTTACCATATAGAAGCACTTTGTAGTTCTACAATTACAGACTGTAGTCCATCTGATTCTCTGCATACTTTGTTAGCTGCCCTTTACTTTGTTTATCAGAGGTCAGTGCTCCCACATTTGGGTTTAGGTGGCAGATCATTCTTAGCACTGCAGTGACTGACATGGTATGAGTGGATCAGTCACAGCAGGAGTTTTCTGGAGTTTTTAAACCCTGTGTACGTTTACTGTCCACTCTGTTAGACACACCTTACATGTTAACCCACTTTGTAGATTTGTAATGTTAGAGACGACAGTGTGGGTGTCTTGTCCTTCATCAGTGGTCAGTTTCTGGCGGCAGTTGACTGGATATTTTGGTTGGCGGACTATTCTCAGCCCAGCAGTGACAGCGAGGTGTTTAAAAAGTCATTCACTCACTAACATACCACTACTGCGTCTGTCTCACTGCATTTCCGAGAATGATCCACCACCCAAATAATACCTGCTCTGTGATGGTCCTGTGGGGGTCCTGACTATTGATGAACAGGGTAAAGGGGGCCTAACAAATAGTTCAGAGAACCAAAATTACTATAACGTATAAATACTATGAGTTATAAAGTGCACCTGTATGGTAAGGGGTCCTGATAAAATGGACAGTGAGTGTAGATACAAGGTGAGTGTAATTCATTAAGTGGCCAGTGAGTTTGTTTATGTATTTGATTTGTGCTTTGAAGGTATGAATGAAAGAAAGCTGTGAAAGCGACAGTCAGGGCTGGGCGATAATGCAAAAATAATATCACGATACTTGAAACGTTTTCTCAGCACACAAGATGTATTACGATATTTATTTTTGAGGTTCGATAAGATGAAATAGACGGAATGACCCGGCAGTGCCATACAAAAACGATGAGTACAGTGATCTTTATTAGGTGTTTAACACACTGTGCACTAAATCCAATTAAACAGTAACAGTTATGCTCTCTTTGTAATGAAAAATGCAGTCAATCAGTGTTTTTGAATACTGAATGATATGCTTAGAAATGTATAATGTGGCATAATTTATCACAATATGATAGTCAGAGGTGGGTTGAGTAGCATAAATCCATAGTAAATCCACACTCTTCAAATAAAAGTACACACACACACACACACACATCATCTAAGCCGCTTATCCTACTGGGTCGCGGTGGGGTGCTGGAGCCTATCCCAG